>NDFZ01003216.1:7197-24936 GCA_002192655.3 Mamestra configurata | reverse complement strand
AAGATATTATTATTATTATATTATTAGTTTTCACTTCTATCGGCTGTCCCCAAAGACTGCACCACGTGTTTTTTTTTATTTCAGGGGAAACCTTCAAAAGGCGCCCGGAGTTTTGGGGAAAAATATCAGGGATAGTGGGATTTTTACCTCACTAATATGTACCACCACCCTGACCACCGGCAGGATTATCCATACCTATGACATCTGCGGATTTTCGCTGGCATATTTAATTTGAGCCTGTAATATAAAGTATTTCCAACATGAACGGACAATGAGCAGGCGCCTTAAGTTGATGTAACTCTTTTAATTATTCTAGTGTCGATGCCACCAGGAATAGATAGATGATATATGTGACTAATTATATCAAATGAAACTAGACAACTATTAACTGTACTAGAACATTGTGATTCATTGGAGACTGTATAAATCATTGAATCATACTAGTTGAGTAGGTTCACAACGTCATCTAGGTATATTCGTGACAGATGAAATAGGTAGGTACTAATAGGATTATGTTAAATAGAAGTACCATAGTACCCATATACCTATGAATAATTCGAGCAATGTCACTCATAAAGAAAGGGCATTACAAAACCGATCGGACTACATCTCTTACTGATAGAGAGTTCATTTACTTTGACACTTCGACAATTGATCAATCAGCGGTTATCATTATCAAGTACCAAGTGTTTGATTGAAGACGAATTAAGTGACAGTGCTACCAGTTTGATCACCCTTGCTCCAAAGCAATGAGAATAAAATCGATGCCTTGACGATTGATAGATCAAGTATCGAGCAAATTGAGTATTAGACAGACAGTTGGACTGAGGAGAATCAAAGATGAAAATATTTTAAGGCAAACTAAAGATCTGGAGGACGTTAAAAGGGTTAATGTTACTTCTAGGCAAAATCATAAATAAACCAACATAGATATAGCGGAAAAAGAAAACACTCGAAACCAATGAACATTCGAAACCAATGAACCAAATAAAAGTGAAACCGATTTCGCTAGATCCACCCTCACACTGATGATATAATCTACCACCGTCTCCGCTAATACCGAGTTCCTAACAGTTGCCACAAAGTTCACGAGCGAGTACTGTCGGCGACATAAATCAGGTGTGCGAGCGACATGCGACTGATACTGTCGCGATCGGAATGTCGCAACCGCCGCGTGCGACGGAAGAGATGTCGCGATGCGTCTGCAAGACTGGCCTGCCGTGTAAACAGGGCCACAGCTAGCACGGGAGGGTTAAAATTCTAATTACCTACGTTATCCGTGGAACTGGATGAAATGGGGTGAATACTGAGAAGCTTATTATGGAGGAGAAATATACGCTGACTCCAAATAAATAGAAGGATGGTACTGGCTAGTCAGGGGCGAAGAAAGGGCAAATGAAGGAGAGAAGAAGACATGCTGCGTTGAATTTAAATAAAAAAGAATTAAGGTAGAAGAATGATGAACAACAACTCATGTAATTTCTAGGTACGAGAGAGCTAGGAGTTATGCAAGACGAGCACGTTATTTTTACCAACAAGTAAGCAATTGTTTTAAAACTTATTGCTGCGGCCTCAAGCTGAGTGCAATCCCTTTTACCCTGTACATTTTTTTTTAANTTATGCAAGACGAGCACGTTATTTTTACCAACAAGTAAGCAATTGTTTTAAAACTTATTGCTGCGGCCTCAAGCTGAGTGCAATCCCTTTTACCCTGTACATTTTTTTTTAAAAAAGCATCACTGAAGTGAAGTAGAAGCTTTCAGGACATTAGGGATTACAATCTAAACGACTATCGCAGATATTCAATTAATCTGAGTGGATATTATAATCCGATTGGCATCAAAAGACCTTAGTTGCTACCTAGTAAAAGAATTTCTACAATGACGTTTTTCAATATCGCTCGGTATTGTGAAATAGTCTAATAGATATGAAACTATGAACGCATGTTTAGTTAAATGAAAAAGCGGAACTGTCTCGAAGAGAAAAATATTTAATATTATATTATTAATGTTACATTTAATTTATTTTAAGAGAAAAAATGTAATCAGTGGATTAATAAAAACTTAATAACGTTTATTATATCATAGATATGAGGCAAAATCTGATCAGTGCGCTGTAAGATAAATAATTGCGCTGTAGCATCTTATTCGATATCTTAATGACGCCTAGTTGAGTAGATATTGGCTTAAGTAATACAGTTTCTAGGAGTAAACATAGCTGTCCACCCTTGATCCACCTAAATACTCCACGAGCAAGACACGCACCAAACATATATGTCACATTATCACTGTTTCCACACATTCGGCCTCCACTCCACGATGAGGTTATCTGGGTTCGTCCAAACATTGACTGGTACACTTATCGGTACTTTAATGTACCAATATTGCCAATTTAATATAATACCCTATTACGGGTAAGAGAGACATCCATTGTGGATAACTCGGAAAATGTACCGGAACACGCAAACCTCGGTATTCAATTTCATAGTGAAACTTATTTTTATGTCAGCGTACTTATTCTGATCACGAAAACCGAAATTGATCACTTTCGTGTAGAGTTTTTGTTTTCTATTTTTAGTATTATGACTAGTTGGCTGGGCATTCTCAGAGGGTTGCTTTTCTTTGTGTTTGACCGGTATGTTGAGGGCAAAGGAAATAAACTTTAAACTTGTTATTTCTTTTATAATAAACTGTTTTTGGGTTTTTTCAGATAACATATTATACACGCATTTTTTTCTTTTGATTTCTTTCTAATGCGTTAAAAGCACCTTACTATCTGACTTAGATCACTTCTTTATCTTCAAAAGATTTTATGATAGGTGATTACCCTAAAAGAGTGTCCAGGAACTCCACGACTTCATCCCACTGATCCCTTTCTACCATCAGACATCTAGACGCACTGCAAGTTACCATCCCTACCTTGTTACTATTCCACTAATTTGCACTAAACGTTTCCAAACTTCTTTTATAAAGCGCACAGCAAAGGAGTGGAACTCTCTGCCTGCGTCTGTATCTGTTTCCAAACGCATACAACCCTAATCTCTTCAAAATTAGAGTGAACAGGTTTCTTCTGGATAAGCTCGATCCATCGTCGACTTTGTCTCTGTCATCTATGACCTAGACTAGAGTCAAGAGCAAACTCATCTCAAATAAATAATAATAATAAAAATTATCTTTATTTAAATTATTAGTTAGACGGGGTCCTGGCAGACCGAGGACAAGATAACGGGACGCCTTGGATGTCCTCTTAGCGATTTGGCGCGAAGAAGCCCAACAAAGAGAGATGTACACAAGAGTGGGACAGTTCAGGTTGACAAAAAAGTTGTTTTATCTGTATGCGACTTGTCTATTTATTACCATACTCTTTGATAAAGTATTCGACTGTCATGGTAGTCCTTCGTGAGGGTCACAGAAAAGACTTTCTGATTTGCGTGAACACAAAGGTTTTACGAAAAGAATTGAATACCAAGGGAAACTCTTCAAATTAGGTTAATAACATTGTTGGTATAAAGTTTAAACCAATTCCACAACTATTATTACGAACGATGTCGTTTATAAATGTCTTGAATTATTTGAACTCGTTGTCTAATGGCCTCACTGTAAGTATTTACCGTTAGGTATATTTTTAATTACTTTTTAAACTATTCATTTACTGATTATGTAATTGAGTTCTTTAGTCATTTTAAGATTATTCAAAGGAGTTTTTGGCTATTATTTTGGGCTATTGACAATTATGTTTGTAAAAAAAATAAACAATGTGGCGACGCTTGGGAGAGCCCTATGACCAACAGTGGACGTCTTTCTGTCGGCTGAACTGATGAAAATTAAAAAGTAGAAACACTGCACGACTTTAAGAAAATGTTTTAATTTTTTATATTTGTTACACTTTTCAGTCCATTCTATCATAATCCGCGATATCCCCGAACTGTTTATTTATTTTACTGCGCTACAGATAAGCAAGAAATTATTGTGAGCTCAATAGACAGCATGCAATTATAATGAATAGCAACTAAATATCGATTTGCGACATCACGCAAGCCCTTCGAATAGTGCAGGGCTAAAAATAATGTAGAATATCGATAAAAATAAGTTCCATTTTTTTTTTACTATTCGTTGTGAGCTTGAAATTTACTGTAGGTGATTATTATTACTTCCTACGGTAGTGTTTCAGTTAGGCAAGCAGCTAATAATATTTGTCTTTTAATAGTGGCTTCATAAACGAGCTTTAGTTATTTTGTACCGGGAAATTGTCTGCCTTCATTATAATTGTAGCTGTAATTGGTAACTAAAAATATATTAGTATTTATGTACATTCCCTGGATTATATTTCTTAGATTTAACTTGGAACATTACATGGATGTAACCCAAACCACCGAAATGGATAACAAGAATGAACTAACAATATTTCACCATTTTTAACGTAGATATATTGAATCAACTAGAGAACATATTAAATATAATTAGATAACTTATTAGTTCAGATTGAATGTTTTGTTTCGTTAATCAAAGGTCACAAACAGATTAATAGTAACGAAGATATTTTGACGTTGTTATTTTGACCTCGATCCCTACAACGTTAAGTTGACATTAAATATTGAAATAAGTTTGTAACCCCGTGATATCTGTTACTACCTACCTAGCAAACGACGATTAAGACTGATTTAGGCCATTCACTTTAGTAATTGATCAGTCAACAAACAATTTATTAATTTAACTGGAAGTATTAAAACGTTTGAATTGTTTAAACTGTCAATGATTATTTAGATGAATGGCAACTGCCACATCTTGAAACTATATCAAGCCGTTACAACATAATTGTAGGCCCGGAGTTAATATTAGGTATAGCAGATAATAAACCCAGTTGTTAAAATTGATAATGGAGCCAAAATACTTTACTGATTAACTCATTATAATTGTTATTATGTAGTCACGTGTGGAAAATCAAAATTGTTCGTTCAAGATACATATTTTTAATTATACATGTTAATTGTTTAGTTTAAAAAATGGGCCATATGGTGTGGCACATTCTTAGCGTTATCGATAGTTTAGTGTCCCATCACTAGACAGTTAACCCTAAACGATGCACCCAGGGGTCGAATAGTCTTATTATAATGAATATTATGTTTTGGATTTTATGACGCTACTTATTATGGATTATGTAGAACGGTAAAATGTTTGGGTAAGCAGACATCGAATCACTTGATGTCACAATACTTAATCGTTTTCTTTTGTAAACAAACTTTTCGCGCATATTGTTCGATTTGAATTTGTTGTCTGTGTTTTGCTTTCATTAAAATTCTATTTTTCTGTAATAAAATATAAGGTTCACACAAAGGCCAATAGCTTGTGCCCAATAGTGGGATAGTAACGGCTGAGACTGAAATCAAATTTTAGTTTTATTTTTTAATTTAATCATCTTTTATTAAAGCGATAATGGAAATATATATCTGTGACAATATTTCAACTGTCTACTTTCTTACTAAGTAATAGGGTTTTGTATATATCCAACGAACATCTGTTGCCAAAATATGAACTTATGACACAGGGTGTAATTTATTTAACAGATCATCTTAAAATTATAAACACAAAGTGTCATCATCACCGAAAATGTTCGACTTGCATTCGTAATTTGAAATTAGTTTAATGAAGGTTCAATGCCTTACATATTAATCATTAAAACCATACAGAGGGCAAATCTCGTTTATTATGCAACCTTTCAGCCTGCAATCGGATCGCAAGTCGCCAAGACTATTTCCCTAAATTTTGACAAGCTAATTAATGATTGAATGTCGCTGAGATAATATTGATACTTGCATTTGAACGTTTTTTAAGAACGAGACATTGACTTCTGATCGTTAAAAAGTGCGACATTATAATTTCCCATTGCTTATACGATCTACAGGCTTCTCGCTGTACATATTGTTCTAGGGTAAAGAGAATCCCGTTTTGTCGTTAGGCACTTCATATGACGCGCTGTGCTGTCACCCCGAGTAACTTGACCTCGATAGACTAGTGTTTGGNGTACATATTGTTCTAGGGTAAAGAGAATCCCGTTTTGTCGTTAGGCACTTCATATGACGCGCTGTTCTGTCACCCCGAGTAACTTGACCCTTGACACACGATTAGCCCTTATAAAGGTCATTAGGTCGGTTTTAAGATAGACCTATCACCATCACGATTTTGAGGTCTGTACTGAGATGCATTTGGGATAGTGGTATTGAGATTTAGTTTGTTTTATTAAGTAATGACATTGTTGACTGTGATTATTAATTTAATAGTAATATTTTGAGCAAGAATTAGTAGAGCAATTTTGAATTCGGCATCACTTCAGAATATGAAAAAATAAAATGACGGTTAGTCATGTCCGCATAAATCGACGATAGGAACGGTAGATTTTTAGTACTTGCACGCTCAGAAAGATTGCCACTGAATTAAAAATCGCCCTCTAGATGATGAAGAGAGAAGACTGTAGTACATATTGTATTCTTTTCAACTCAACAAAGCTATTTCGTATCCAGGCAAAAATATTTTTTTTTTCACTGCACTGTCAGTATTTATTTCAATGTGTGCATTATAACTTTTTAACCTTCTGACATTCTTACGAATGTGGTGTACAATAATTGTCTACTAAGCACACTCTCAAAATAGTTTAAAAGTAGTTGCAAGTCAGCTGCCTGCATACCAAATAGTTTGGTTGACTGTACTTAAGCATACCTTCTACATAAGTTGTGCCATGTTATGATCTGTGATTTTATTATTATTTTATTAGATGCAATTTTACGCTATAGACATCAATGCCATCTTTACTTCGAATATTCCCTTATTAGTTCCATTTCTGCTAAACATACTACAGCTAATACCGTCTGTTCCGCCTCATTATTGAGTACAACATGGTATTATGTTATCAATGTACATACTAAGTTCATCTTAGTGCACACATAATGCAACACTGGAACTAAATCTTGAGTGATCCGTTTATATCTTGAAATTTAAGATAGGCACTCTGGATTGTCTCAGAAACATTTGAGTCAAGACCTTTTTAGCTGTCGCTGGATTTAGATTTCTTGATTGAATTAAGGCACCTATTTTGGGTCATTTTATAAGTGGCTAATAGTTTAAAGTTGGGTACTAACCGGTGTTACGGGCCGTAATGTAAACATTCGCTGCGAGTATGTTATGTTACGCAGTGTCCTAAAATCTGTGTAAAACAAAACACATACGCATCATGTTCGTGCTCGTTTTCACGTACGAATGCTCGCTTTGTAACATATTACTTTACGCCCCGTAACACCGGTCAGTACCGAATTTTAGAGGCTTGAACAGTTGAAGAAAGACTCAGTTGTTAAAGTTCTTAATCCAGAAGAGGATACGTGATACCAGAACATCTTGGCTATGAAACAGCTTCGTATAGTCCCCGCATACTGGAATTCGTCCTTCCGTCGATGCTTTCTATAACATCCTCAAAGACATATTGACAAAAACTCATCGATTATTGCGACAAAGAAACATTAAAGGAGGCTCGCATCGCTTAACCTTGAGCCAGTCACTCCGAGGGACATAACTGGCATGTGTCCTGTCCTGTGAAGCGAACAACCTCAATCAAAAATCATGATTATTGCGACAGGAGACCCTCAGGCTCTGTTCATCCGGTCAAAACAAAGGTTTGTTTTTGAGTTTACTTTGCTTACAAAGTGGAACGTAAAGGGAATTCGGAAACTACACGTGCTCCCTACATTGTCCTAGAAAGTCGGTCGTTACGTGA
This sequence comes from Mamestra configurata, assembly GCA_002192655.3. Lineage (NCBI taxonomy): Eukaryota > Metazoa > Arthropoda > Insecta > Lepidoptera > Noctuidae > Mamestra > Mamestra configurata. The sequence continues at coordinate 17,175 of NDFZ01003216.1, read as the reverse complement.
AGTTCGACTCTGCGACATTAAGTTTCAGAGTTCGATGTAGTATTTTTGATTGAGAACCCAATTGTTTAAACAAAACCTCAACTCGTGGCTAATATTTCTTCTTTATCTTTTACATAAACTGTATGTTCAAAAGGATAAGCTTCTAAATTCCAAGACGTTGCAAATGCAATAAAAGTGAGTGCCCTAGGAGCGGCTAGTAAATGATCACTAAAACATTTCATTAGCGAGGCTTTTTCATTTAATTATGAAGCTAAGTGAGCCTTTCTAGGCTAGGTTTTATTTTTATTTGTTGTAACCTTACCACAGTGTAGTATTTTTAACCCAAAGGTTGACTGGTCGAGAATGCCTTGATGCATTAAGTCCGCCCATGTACCACTATTGTACATTAACTTTAAATAAATAAAACTTTGCAGTTCGCTTTTCCCTGTAGTGATTTTATTGGTGTGAAGGTGAAGATAAGCAAGCCTAGTACACCAAGATAAGAATAGATATCCACTGTAATTGTTCCAGTCAGTTTAGCTAACAAAGTTTAATAGGTTAACGCCGCTACCTCCAACTTGGGAGGCAAACCGGTTGACGGCCGAATTCCTCCCAATTATTATGCAAACACACACGAATCAGTGTTTGGAGACAATTAAAAATAACGACAGGGTATGCACTGGGCAAGCCAGTTTCAATTTGTTTCAATCAAGTCGGGGGCGCCAAGACGCACAGACGACAATTAAGACAACTTATATCTACAACCTTGACGTGACACTAAAATAAATTTAGTGTAGTTTATGTTTTATTCGATTAAATTGTATCAGCGGTGACATCATACGGATCATCTACGGTTTTACTTTATAATTGAGCATTCGTTACAATGGCATCAATGGCCCAGTGGCCTTCGGGAATTAAGAACATTTCATTTAAAATAATAGTTGCTCTTGTTCCTATTATTGTTGTACAGCCTATTTGCAGAAGCGTTATATTTATTGTGTTCNGTGTTTCACGCGCGCCTCAAAGAGATGTCAGCATAGAAGACGGGGCCCGCTAGGGCCAGAGTCTGCCAGGGTTGTGGAATTTGTTCGAAAGAGTAACCGCGGCCCTGGAACGCAAAGGGCTTTAGAAGGAACACGGATGGGTTTTAGTCAGTAAGAGTCTGACATGCCCTTCCGCTGCACTTAGAGCGGAAGAAGTCATTTGATGATTACACACCCATACTTAAAAAAAAAACTCTAGTGTTGTAAGCTATGACCTACCGCACTCTCATGAAGTATGTAATAATTTCAATCATCATAATTCAGCTCCTAAAAGTTTAGTGTTGAACTTTGGCCTCACGATAGACATCTTCAATAAAATATTGTTAGGCAATGTTGTCAATGGTACAAATGATTTATGTATTAATATTGGTAAAGTAAGTATCAAGACCTACCGACCATGTTTGTGTGACCAAATCTGTGCAATATTTTTGTATGAACATTAAATGAACAACTATAGTTAGTAATGATAATGAATATACACAGGTTGATATTATGGATTTGAATTGAAAACAGCATCACGACATAACACCATTCCAAGACACAGACTTGCCACGTCTACAAACAAAGGACCAGACAAAAGCAAAACTGCTGAATCAAAACGACAATTATCAGTGCTCGGAACCGACGGGAGGAATGTTAAACTCATCATAATAAAAGAGTAGATGGCTTAATAACGGATGTTATGGCAATAAGGACACCGATACGTGGCACAATCAACACGTGATGACTCATATTGAGATTAGAACACTTGGAGATGAAGCTGTCGTCCAGTTAGATACAAGGACCATAAATGAATAGATGATACGAATGAGAGGCAATAAAAAGAATCAGTTTATGTTATGTTCAGTGGTAATATTGAATTAGGGCAGAACATTTTCAGTTCAATAGAGAGTCGAAAATGCAATAAGATGAAACTGTAAATCAGTCAGACACAAATACTGTAATAATTATTCAAATATTGGTTGTGACAAAAATCAGTTTGTGTTGTACTAGGTAATTTAATATCAAATTAGGACAGAACATCGCTAATGGAAATGTGAAACTAGAGTTCAGATAAATCGATTCAAGAACAAAAACAGTGCTTGATAAAACTATTAAATTTGCAATGTGACAAAAACATGAAAATAACTTTTTTTTTTTGTATGTTATGTTAGCACAGTATCGAAAATGTGTTTTTTGNTTCAGATAAATCGATTCAAGAACAAAAACAGTGCTTGATAAAACTATTAAATTTGCAATGTGACATTTTTGTCACATTGCAAATAACTTTTTTTTTCTTTTGTTTTTTTGTATGTTATGTTAGCACAGTATCGAAAATGTGTTTTTTATTTGATTAAAGGGCTTTGTCACTTAGCGACCATATCGCTCAAATGTGTTTAGTAAGTGTTATACTTAAAAGAGCATTATCTGCAATAAATACGAATAAAAAGAATCACTATTATAGTATCGTATATTTATAAAGACTCCAATGAAACCTATTTCAGAAGAGAGTTCTCCAAACACGAATCGAAAGCGATCGAATATCCTCAGTCAAACAGAAGCTTTCTATATATAACTTTGGACCTGAACAGTCACCTCTTTATTCTATGGGAATGCGGCTATTCATGTCATTGGACATTAAGGTTTAAATTAAACGCGTACGATGAGATGTTCAATATCGTTAATGTACCTCGTAATTGACTGTAGAGCTTCACGGTGTATTGAAATTAATTTGGATTTAAATTAGTTTACAGCTGTATTTCTAGATAACTAACGGATTAATATCGGTAAAAGAAACGAATCGTTAAGCTTACCAATGGTAAGTTAGGGGCCTTTATTCAATAATATAATTCGTTTAACAAAACGCTTCGTGGCTCCATAATAATAACATGACCTAAAAGTGAGTAGTACAGTAGGTACTTGCGTGAATCAAGTGGCACATTTACCTTAATATTATAAGGATAATGCAATAGCTCGATTTTGACGGTAAGATTAGTTCAAGAGCCTGTAGTGTAAGCCAACAATTTCGATACGGCGGCAGTACTTGAATCGTCGCCCACGAATGAAACACTTCAGATTCCTTACATTGTACTTGATACCTACTCATAGCCGACGGCCTACATGATTTGGATGCTATGTTCGGCGGTTATTTAACAGGTGAAATGAATGCAAAGCCAATTTAAAATAAAAAATGTATATTTAATGACAATATTACGAATCAGTCCCTATTAAACTATATATTTCTAAAGACTACAGCTTTTAGATTTGGTAAGAGTCATTCTTCCGACGAATATTATCGAAAACTTGAAAATGTATTCGATTGGCTTGTCATTGCCATTTACCAACTGTGGCGATTGTCGAAATGCCAGATTTAACGGATTTATCATTTGAAATTTTGACAGCGTTCATTAATCCTATACTTTTTTGACGGTTTGATGATTGCCTCCGACACGCTGGCGCAGACAGAATGTCAGTTGCCTAGAGCGTCTAGCTGCAGAGTGGTATTATAACACGTCTACAGTGGAATTAGGATAGCATTGGAACTTCGTAGTACGGCCCAAGATCACTTTCCTCGCTAGATGAATCACTTACGTTTTGGTTATCAATCTGAAATGCTGCAGAGGCGCCACTCAAGTACAGAGCCGCTCTTAGTCTCAAGCACTCTCCACGATAAAATTATGTCATGGCTCATAAATAATTCTTATTTATTTAAAAAAAATATTTGGACAAACTTCTTGGAAGCAAAAAATGCTCCGTGCCAAAGAAAGGACGACAAACCGAAATGCTGGAAAAAGAAACCCCAAACTCCGACCATTCTGCCATGAGGTATCGCGTTATCCAGTTAGTAGATTGCGGCGGTCGGTTATAGCATTCAGTTGGACTGAACGCCCGAACATAGTTGAAAGAAGACCAAACTGGTCGAATCTGACAAACAGTTCGACAACTTCATAAAAATTGGTAAATCGAAAACATATGCCAGAAATCTCATAGGTCGGTAGGCATTGTGGATAGAACATAATTATTTTAATCTTACACGAATATTTAATAGACGATTGATATGTCCTTAAATTTTAAAACAATAAAATACCTAATGATAACGTCATCAATTATTTATGAACTGTGAAATATTGAGCTAAAAAAATATTCCCTCTGCCTTAGAAAAGGCACCCATTACCAACACACAAATATAAATAATACTGATAACTAGCACCGCTGTAGAACATAACAGTGGTCAAATAGTGGACGGAGAGTGTGGGAGGCTATGAAATTGGGTGAATGAACAATGTGCTTATCCAGTTTAATCTACTGGTAGTTCTCGAAAACAGAGCTATAAAAATGGTGACTAAGTGTTGAAGCATAAACATTTTTTCAAGCACAAAACAATAGCGATTTAGTGGCCTGTTACAAATTGCTCAAGTTTATTTTCTATCTTTACTTTATCCAATCCGGTCATTGGCTTCTTATTCTACTCTTCTTTTTCCTTCATCACCTTTATTACTGGCTGACTTGCTTATTTTTTTTTCTCTCAAAAGGTTCAAAGCTTCAATTCCACCAAATTTTTGAATTGAGAAGTTTATGGTCAGTATTTATCAAACTCCACTTTAGGCTGAAAACCTGTCAAAATTTGGCATTAAAGGTTCGGCTGCACGCTCAATCCTTCTTGTGCAAATAGTTTGTGCAAACCGCTGGCGCAAAAACTGCATGCTGCCAATTGTTTTGCCGTCTTATTGCACAAACAAGAATTGGTGCAAATAAGATTGAGTGTGTAGCCAGGCCATAACGTACGGTTTGACACGTTCTTAATTCGAAACATTCAATTCATAAACCGGCCGCTGCCTCATAATCTAAGTGTCAGCTACGAAATGAAATAGATCATTGGTCTAACAACTACCAACAATACTAGATTATTAATAGTAGTTTATATAAATAGGCCATCTTCGTGTCTCGAGTGCACTCAAACGATTTACCGACACTATATGTATAATCGACGCTGCCGATCAACTTGCATAATTGCAAACATATGAGTTCAAGTACCCTCTGTTATGGTGGATGGATTGTACTCATTGGTACTTGTAAGTTTGCGGTATGATTGTAGGCAGTTTTTGGCCCACACTTTGAACAGCTTGAAAGCTATTGGTGCTCGTTAGGAAAATTTAAATAATATTTAGTTTTTTCCTCTTCACAACATTTCACTTTATATCTTAGGTTGAGTTTTTTGCAAGGAACATATATTGTTATTGGGTATCTTCTTCTTGAAACGTTGATGATAATTATTATGTAAAACAGCAATATATTTTTTTAGAAGAAATAACTCGTTGACCCGCTTTATATGCTATGATAGCTCGTTATACACCAAAATGGTGTCAAGCATAACTATAAATTCTGTAGTAATCTCTTCATAATGATAAAGGATATTCTATCAGCGATAACGTCTGCCAAAAAGTCTAAGAGCTTATGCACACAGCGTATTTTATACGCGCCCACGACGCGCGTTTTACGAACGCGCACTCATGGCGCTGTAAATGACCAAAAAGCAGATTGTCGCATTTGTATTAATAATAATAATATCTTGGGACAACTCACACACGGTCATCTGATCCCAAACTAGGGAGAGCCTGTGCTATGGCAACCAGACAACTGATAAACATACTTATATATATTTCTAAATACATACATATTATAGACAAATTACACCCAGACACAGAACAAATGATCATGCTCATCACACAAAGATATGTCCTGAGTGGCAATCGTACCCACGACCTCCGGTTTAGCAGTCAGGGTCACTAACCACTCGACCAACAGGCCAGTCAGTATTGATGAACGCGCGCGAAAAACGCGTTCTAAGCTCGTCTGTATCGCGTTTTTTGTCTGAGAAACATAGCAGACCCCATACATTTGCATGACTGCATCGCGTCTGTAATATATTTGTGTACGTGTGCAAAGGTTTACTGTCTGCGTCTGAATTGCATTTGAAGCGGCGGCGCGTTATAAAAACGCCGTGTGCAAGGGTCCAAAGCATATGAGATTGTCAATTCGTCATTGCCTTACCGAAATGTTCAACTGTTCAATACCAAACATTTAGGACTTTTGACTATCTTTAGTATGTAGGTAACACTTGTCTAAAGCCTCCTTAGAAAGAGATATTGCTTCTCTATTTTCACTGTCTTGTCAGATTCTGAAGTAGTTAATTGGTGGTATTTCAGCGTTTGCCGCATTTTCTTCTGGAATACTGATGTAAAGTTGAAATAATTTATATACTTATTCTTATACCTTGATAATTCATCATCTGCCTAGCCTTTTCCCAATTATATTGGCGTCGGCTTCCAGTCAAACCGGATTCAGCTGAATACCAGTACTTATGTAATACTTTTATAATATACTTATTCTCATACCTTGATAATTATAAATATAAAAAAGTTGGTGGTGTACTTAAGCAATACTTATAATGAAATCAGTCCATTAAGATTGATCCGGGCTCTATAACTATTTATATAGGCCAACCAAGGCAACTGTTAGACATGGCTGTCCACTTACCTTCTTCCTCTCTAACNAACTATTTATATAGGCCAACCAAGGCAACTGTTAGACATGGCTGTCCACTTACCTTCTTCCTCTCCTGGGGTTACCCATCGTCTCAACTGGTACCGGGAGCACCCAAAAAATTTGACGTCACGACTGCCGGTAGTATATTTAACATCTATTGTTATAGAGATGTCATTACATTAACATTGAGCGTTCCAGCAGTCGGATATTCAGGTTCTATGGGTAATCGGTGACACGCTTGTTTTGAATCAACAGTTTGATTACCTATAAAAGATGTTTACGAAGATTTCCCTATTAGGGGCTATTGAAGTCTCTCTGGTCTGTGATTTTTATTATTAAGCGTAAGAAAGCACAAATGTTTCTTCCTATGCCAAGCCATCGTTCCCTGATGCAGATGTTGAAACCTGTCATAAGATTGTGTACTTACGGGAAGGGCAGCCAGCTTCGTCCGTCCCGTCATAGCAATCGGTGAATCCGTCGCAACGGCGCGTTTGTTCCACGCAGCGAGTCTCGTCGCAGCGGATGTGGTTCGGAGGACATTCTGCGGAAAAATTGAGGACACTGAAATACTTCCTAATGCTAAGCCTTCTTGTTTAGTAGGTATTTTCAATAGAAATAGGTTGGTTTATCGTCCTAACAAACTTCATACATACCTACCAAGCCTATTTCATAAATAATACTGCTTTTTTTTTCGTTGACAATTTCGTCGGTATCGAGTGCCACCGCTGAACGAGTATGAGGTCCTGAGTTCGATTCTCTAGGTTCAGTGTTATTTGGGCCCTTTTGTTTGAGATGTCGGTACACCTATACGGGTAAAGGTGGGTGCCCTCTACCCAACTTTTCGAGGAAAACATACTGGTGTTATATTTATGCTGTTAATTTTTTAATAGGTCGTTTAAAATTGTTTCAAAATTATTTTACTATCGATTGTAAGCCAGAAAAGTTTAAGAACTGTTACGTTTAAATATGACATTATTTGGGTTTATCCTGGTGTCTTTAGACTCAGAATAAGTTGACAAAGACAGGACAGAAAATGATCTTTTAGAACAACTTAACAATTCTGTCGGACCTAGAAATCAAACTCAAGACAAAAGAAACAACGGGGGCAGTGACATTATTACCAACTATTCTTAGTTATTTTGCTATTATTTACACCGGCCTCGGAACAGTAAATAAACTTATCTTTCTCGGGATTTAAAAGAATGTGACGACATCATTAGATTATAGTTTAACGGCTGGTTAGGCAGTTAACCATCTATTATATTCCTCATATAACGTATTGTGAATGTGAGGACCATGTAGATCGCAATAGGGGTTCATTTCATGTTAGTCTGGCAGTTTAAGTTCTTTATGCGGCCTACCCAAATGTCCTTACTTTGGTATTGTTCGTCAAATCGTTGAGCTCCTTAAAGTTCTAAGTTTGAGCTACATGATAACTGACAAATGCTTGCACTGTCTGGACAGGTCCACTCAAATCTGTGTGGTACTTCCCTCAAAAGTCCACTTCAGACATTAACCTACATGGTCCTCATATGATTTGACCAGTGCGATGGTATGGACTTTAAAAGAGACTTTGACCTCTGAGTTTGTTTCGGTGTTTCTTCTCAGGGTAGTCAGCTAGGAAACACCGGCCTCATCTAGTTTAAAAATGACCAAAATAGATTGACGTGTAAAAGTGTTATGTTTAACCTACTTACAAAATAAATATTATTTATCATTTATTACTTAATACCAATATAAATTTATTAATGTGTGCTTTACCGTAGGTGTTAGATCGGGTTGTAGTAGTATCATCCGTGTCAGGTGTTTCAGTCTCAGTGTCAGGTTCCTCAGGCGTATCTTTTAAAAGAACAAAACAAAATAACATAAAAAAAAAACAAAACCAAAAAATAAAAACAACAAACAAATAAAAAAAAGCTAATTTACCATGTAACATGATCTAAGTTATAATTAAATATTTTATAACACGACTCCCAGAGCCGCAAAAAAAAATTCATAATAAACAAACAATTTAAAGTAATCAAATAATAATTAAAGTATGTACCCGTGGAGTAAGGATCATGTGTTTCACCTATATCACCGCGTGGATAAGATCCCGATTCTTGGTTACCAGAGGAGGGAGCCTCACTTGTGGCCTGGTCTGGGTTACGGTTATCTGGGTTGTCAATTCGGGACTCAGGATTGGTGGTGTCGTAAGGATTGTTTTGATTATACGGTTGCTGGACTGTTATATCACGGTACACATTGGGGTCATAAGGAGGGTAACTATTGTCAGGGCTATGTTCGTCGGGGTTTTGGTTATAACTGTTGTCTGGCGTCTGGTCATAATTCCGATAGTCTGGTGTAGCATTGTTATCATCGATGTGGTTGTCGTACTCCACCGGTGAGGCGTCCGTCGCTGGAGGTTCTTCTGATGCTTTAAATTGAAAATAATAAACATAAAATAAATAATGCAAACTTTCAGTAGCGCCATCAGGATGGGATTTGGTGTGGGTCTAATTTAATGTGCAGTCATGCGTGTCGGGGAGATTATGAAATCTGAGATAAATTAAAAAAAATAAAGTAAAGTATCCGGCTACGAGCAGACTAAAAACTGTACATAAAATATATCTATTAAATCTTCTCTCTCTGTGNTGGAGGTTCTTCTGATGCTTTAAATTGAAAATAATAAACATAAAATAAATAATGCAAACTTTCAGTAGCGCCATCAGGATGGGATTTGGTGTGGGTCTAATTTAATGTGCAGTCATGCGTGTAAAGCGAGGAGAGATTATGAAATCAGAGATAAATTAAAAAAATAAAGTAAAGTATCCGGCTACGAGCAGACTAAAAACTGTACATAAAATATATCTATTAAATCTTCTCTCTCTGTGACATTTTTTTTTTTTTATTGTGTTCTTCGTTATGACGTACGGTTCTAAGTGAATCAAGAAACGACTAAAATTGGGATACAACGTGGTTCCAATCGTTCACGGTGTCCACTCTTTGACAATCGCTATCGCTGATAAAATGATGCTTTATATAAAACCTCTGGCCATTTGTGACATTGGCCAAATTACATCTCACATTAAGGGTCCCAGACTGTCTTTAAAATGCCTATTTGGCATTACTCTCGTAGCCGGGTTAAGGTGAAAGCACCAGGGTAGCCCGCGAAATTCAAATGTTCATACGTTTTTGTATTTAACAGGTCAGTGTCAAACTAGACATACACCCGTACCACATACAACCGTATGTTGATAAAAATACGTTTTTTTTTTTTTTTTTTTTAACGATGGCAAATCATCAAATGACTTCTTCCGCTCTGGGTGGAGCGGAAGGGCGTGTCAAACTCTTACTGACTAAAACCCATCCGTGTTTCTTCCAAAGCCCTTTGCGTTCCAGGGCCGCGGTGACTCTTTCGAACAAATTCCGCAACCCTGGCAGGCTCTGG
>NDFZ01003215.1:4376-22598 GCA_002192655.3 Mamestra configurata | reverse complement strand
ACACTCTGCCATTCCTTGAATTTCTTCTTTTTTTCCTTCAACACTTTCTGTATTTCTGTCGACCACCACCATGTATCCCTCTCTATTGTGCCCCTTCCTTTTGTCTCTCCTAAAATATCCTTCGCTGCTTGTCTAACACACCCAGCTATCTCATTCCAGCTTTGATTCACACTTCGATCCTTCATGTCTCCCATTTCTATCATTTTGTCTACTACTCGGTCTCTAAATTCCTTCGCACAATCATTCTTCTCTAGCATATGCCATTTTATTTTAGGAGGAGGACGCTCTTTGCTTTTTGTACACTGTGTTTTAATCGCTAATACCATAACCAGGAGTCTGTGCTGTGAGACCAAGTTTTCTCCTGGCAGCACATTGGAGTCTTTGACGTGCTTTATGTGGTTGCGCCTAACTTGAAAATAGTCAATCTGGGTCATGTGGTTATGATTTGGCCAATTATAGTGTTTCGTATCAAGTAAGCACTTCCGTGCGTCATCTTCAAAACCGGTTTCTCCGAAAGGCCATGGGCGCCCCGTGGTCCATTAGGAATTAACGACTCCATGTCGATCTTAGAATCCCGATAGTTAAGCAGTTCATGAAACGTCTATCCCAACGTTTCATCGAAACTGCATTAAAACCCACTTATTGCATCGGCTACCCGATACGCTCCCTCGCAGATGAGTAAGATTCACCGTCCGCGGCATACCCTCGTCGAACCCATCGACACCATCACTCAGACAAGAAAGCTGTAGGGAAACCAGCACGCTTCGTAAATACAAAAACAGACGATCGAGATCGTTTTTAATAAACAAATAGTGTACCTACCTGTTTAATAAATAATAAAAAAAAGACCGCGTTCCATTTTCCGGCCTCGCCGTCGAGGCCCGTCGCGGCGTCCCAGTAATATCCCTCTCTTGATTACCGAGCCAGCTCGCGTCGTTGAGCCAGTAGTTTTAAATTTGTTCTAAAATAATAATTATATGACCCAGCCTGTCCCTTGCTGTCCTCCCAAAATAACGCCGCTAAGTCGAGGTCCGTATCCCACAGGCGATGCCCCCTAGCGAGCGGTCATTTAGTTTAACTTACTTTGTAAGCCCTGGCTGGGGGCCTTAAATTCATTTGGGGCCACCACAGGACAGTCCGGCTAAGCAGTAACCAGCCTTAGTGTGCTGAACTGCGAGTGGTCATAGTCATGTGCCAGTTAGTCTTAGTCTTATCTTCGGACTAAACTCAATAAAGCGCTCCAGGCTCCCACAAAACTGTCGGTTTACCTGTACAGCATTGCTGTATATTCACATAGCTGTATTGGCTTGCTGATACACTGTGTATGTATGTATGTAGGTAGGTAGGTCGGGTAGGTACGTAGGTAGGGTACGAAAGTATGGTAGGGTAGGAAGGTAGGGTAGGTACGTAGGTTGGGTAGGTAGAGTAGGGTAGGTAACGGTTGACGGGAGGTGACGGGAGCGAACCCACGGGCACAGCTTGTATATATGTATATAAAAATAATCCCCATTTCCCTTGGTCACGGCATCACGCGTAAACGGCTGAACCAATTTCGCTAATTCTTTTTGTTTGTTTGTTTGTTACTGTCAGGAGAAGGTTCTTATGAAATAAATTTTGAATCAAATATACATCCGGGTGAAGCCGGGATGGGCCACTAGTATAATATAAGATTAACCCGTCAACAACTTTCAACATCTGGAAGTAGGCTGCTTTATACAAGTCTAGGTAAAAACTTCCACTTCACTAAAGGTGTCGCTACTATAAATTGGTCATTGAATTTGAAAGCTATCACACATGTTTTTGTAAGCAAGCTTCTTTTACGAAGAATGTTTTCCTGACCCAGTTTTGGTCTTACGCTAGTGCTGCCATCGCACGGATGAGCTTCCAATTTTCACGATTAATAAATGGTTTTTCTATTTGCAGATCCAAATCGTATTCTGTGTCAGCGTGTTCTAGTCGCTCGACTTGCTATACCAATAAATCGCACCTGGATTATTATTATTAAAAAAATGCCTAAAAATATGTTTGTTTTATTTTTCAACCGTTGCAACATATACTTTAAAACAATCGTATTACAGTCACATGTCGCGCGCTCGTGACTGCATTTCTCAAAGAAACAATACATAGACGGTCTATAGAAATAATTTCTTATCATCAGAGACCGTCGTCTCGCTTCTTGTGTTTTAGGAGTCTGTAAACTCTCCTGTGGACAAAAAAAAAAGTATTAGAAAAACAGTACCTACCTCATTGAAATGTGTTAAGTCCTTATGGGGCTACGATGCTTTACAATTTACTACATACTAATACTTAAGTAGTCAGAATATGGTTAAAAACTTATAGCTAAACGGACGTATCATATCTTGGAGATGCATGACAGTAGGTAGCCTAATTTAGAACGCCTTAAGAGCATTTGACATATTTAAGGGACTACATACATGACCATGTAGTCTAGTCGTAACTAGACGGGCGGCACGTTGTTCGACACATCGTACGACTGTCGTTGAGGTCAAGTGCGCGATCATATCACACTGTACGTAGACGTCCGCCTAAGAAGTCGCGTAGTTCGTAAGATGCATTTTTGATCACGCAAAAGTAAGGCGCGTCGCTGTGTTCTGGATTTAAGGTATTCCAGTTATTAATTTAAAAAAGCTACACATCTCACCAGATAGTGCTGGGCACATGGCCCCAATCCTTAGGCGTGTGTAAAAGCACGAGTTGCACGTCAGCGGCGGGCACGAGCACGTCGGACACGATAGGCTCCACGCACACGTTGCTAGCACGCGGGCACGGGGCTGAGCTGGCCTCGTCTGATACTAGTCCGATGCACATTGTCACCTTCCAGACGGAATGGAGGGGGATGTTGACCACCTGACGATGAAATTATAACCATTTAGTTTTACATTAGAAGCTCAATACGGACTAATGTAGGGTCTAGCTTGCCCTTTTTTTGTGGATGGGAAATCATCGAATGTCTCATTCCGCTCTGGGCGGAGCGGAAAGGAGTATCCGGCTCTTACTGACTACCCTACCCGTGTTCCTCCAAATGCCCTTCTTTCGAACAATTCCGCAACCCTGGCAGAAGTTCTATTTTAGAGACACAAATATGAGCAGAGAGTAATAAAATGTGGAAAGTACGTTTGTTACCTGTAATAAGGATCGAAAGCTGTAGGAGGATTAATATCGGACAACTTACTAAGGTCGGCCGTGCAAGCAACTATAATTCAGTGCAAAATGTATACGTCAGCGTTCCTCTACAGTACCATTCTGCTATAATAATAATGTATTTACATACCTTTAAAGAAAGGTTTCCACAACTATCCAGCGTATAAGCCAGACGCACCTTAGCGTCATACATTGCGCGTTTCCAGCGCAACGCAACGCGCACCACAGCTGCGCAACGACGCAACAACGGCGGGATGTCGCTTGCGTAACATTTTCTGGGCACCGCTCGTGAGATCAAGTGGCGCAGTGTCTCACATGAAAAACGGGCACACATCCTTGCCACGAGATCCACCCTGTCTGTTATTAATAAAAAGGATAATTTATCACATGAACATTTCACAGTCTCTGGGACATAAGGAATAAGCGTATTATAACTCAGAAGCAAGTTGACTCTCAAGCTAGCTTTGATATTGTTACTACCAAACTGCACGGCCGCCACATCGATATCCAGCACGGGTGTATCTCCCCTCACTCGCGTCCGCGTCGCGTTATGTAGCCGGTGTGCGAGACGAGCTGTCAGTCTCAGTCGTCCATTTAGCAGTCGAAATGCCCACGTGTCGGCTGGTGACGTCTCCCATTCACATTCTTGGCTCCTGTAATTTTAATTAAGTAGGTAAACCAAGTATTTACGTTTAGCAATGAATCAACAAACAAAATACTTGACTCACTCACCCCATAAAAGGTAAAATGTCAATCTTGGCAACAATATTGACGCCAGAATCAGAATCGTATTTAATTGAGCGGGGTTTGCACATCAGGTCGGGTGGCCTGTCCGGGGTATTTTGTATAATAGACTGATGGGGAGATCGATAGTCCGGATTCGAAGCAGTGCGGACGTCCTTCGTTAGATTTAGATTCTTGCTGAGCGTAAAAGTTACGCCAGATTGTAAAAATGCCGATAAACTTTCAGATTTAAGATTTAGATCTGAATTTACATCACCCAGTGAGTGTTTCTCATAATCAATAGGTTTGAAGCAGGTATCGCCAGTGTAATCGCTTATGAATTGTTCCGCTGTTTTAGTTAGTGCTACGTTCGTCCCTTTACTTTTTAACAACCTCTTGCCGCGAGTTTTCGATCTGTGAGCATTTCGGTTGGTATTTTTCGTATCATCATCTATCTTGGGCATCATGTTAAGAGCCGATTCAGATGTATGTAAAGGTGGTTCCACCGGTATTTTAGTTTTAACTTTAGGACTGCTCGAAATATTCTGCATTTTCGTAATAGGTTTCGGAGTGACTTCTATGAAACTCAGATGCCTGTGTTTGTCTGGCGACGGACTACGTATGCATTTCTTGCCTTTCGTTATTTTTGCGTACGAATGTGAACTAGCATGATCTTGTAAAGTGATTTCCGGTAATTTTGTAATACTGTATATCACAGCTGCTTGCTCTTTTAGGTTAACTGAATGGCGTTTCGAGAACCTTTGGTCCTCTTGCGTTGAGGTCGATCGAGGCACAATCCGGTGTTGCTTGATGCTCAACGTTTGAGCTTTAAGGTCTTTAGTGATATCATCATCCCTACTCTTTTGATTGTTCTGTACACCAATCGAGGGGTTGCGCTCGGAGTCACAGATTGGGATTACCTGGGAAGGCATGCCCTGAATTCTGGTCTGATTCGAAGTACTGAGAACGTCCTTCATCGGATTTAAGTTCTTACTACTAGAAAATGACAAGCCAGATTGTGAAAATGCCTTGAAACTTTCAGTTTTAGGGTGTAGATTCAAATTTATATCATCTTGTAACTTGTTGTCATTACCATTATTATTTTCATAGTCGGTATAAAAGCTAATGTAATCAGCTATTAATTGTTCCACAAATATATTATTATTTTGCTCTGGTTTTGTGACTTTAGCTTTGCAAAACCCGTGCCACTTCTTGGCACGAGTTTTTGATGAGTGGGCATTTCGGTTGGTGTTTTGCATTTTATGTTTCTTTTGAGACAGACAATGTAACGATTCATTTGCCGAACACAGTTTCTCTGGCACTTTTAATTGAACTTCAGGATTCCTCGAAATTATTTGCATTTTCGTTTTCGGTTTCGGGGGGACTTTTACCGACCTGTGATATCTGTGCTTGTCTGTCGACAGACCACAGATCCGTTTTTTTACTTTTGTTACATACGCATTCGAATTCGAACTGAATCTGTTTTTTAAAGGGTCTTTTGATAATTTAGTAATGTTGTTTGTCCCTGCTCTTGGTTGCTCAGTGTCAACTGAATACTGTGTTGAGAATTTGATCCTTTGGTTAGTTTCTTGTGCTGTTTTAGGCGTAAACCGGTTTTGGTTGGTGATCACAGTTCGCACCTCTAAGTCTCTGGGTCTTGATGTAGCAGTATCATTTTTAGTTACTCGATTGCAGTGTTTATCAATACAGCAATTCTGCTTGAGGTCACAGAGTTTCTCGTCACCTTTCATCGGATTATACTTATGAGCTTCCATGTAATTAATTGGTGGGAGCAGAATATTGTTCAATGGATTCATGTGATCGAAAACTAACACTTCAGATGGCTGTTCAACGGGCACATGTGTGCCCAAATACCGAGATTTTAAATCAGTGTCGACGAATTCTGACGACTTCCCAGAAAACGTGACCAGATTTCGGAGAGATCCAGATTTAGACTTTTTAGAAGCTACGGTGAAGGTTACAGAAGTGAATTTATCAAGATCTAAATATGACCTAGAGTTAGAATAGAACTCGGAATCCAATTCTCCTTGACTGCATTTGAATAACTCAGCCTGTGGTTTCGTGCTGTGCATAGACGGATTTATCGATATACTCTTATGGGCCATGACGCTCCCAACCATTCGTTCTTTATTTAGTTTGGACGCATTTTTATAATTTCTTGGAATGGTATCTCCTTTGGTTTCACACATGTACGAAGTTTCGCCAAACACTGTTCTCTTCAGTTGAGAACACTCACTGAGGCTCCCCTCGCTGAATGACTCATTGTCAAATTGTAATGTCTTGAGGACTTCAATGCTCTTTTGGCTTTTAGACACGTCTCTGGTATCGTTTTCTGGAGTGTCGCTGTCATCCAACGCTAGCTTTGACTTCTGTAAAGCAGCTTGCGCCTTTGAGATATGTCTCAACAGATCCTTTCTTTTAAAAGCTTTAGATTTTCTGTTTGTGGCGAAACTGAGTCGCTTATGATGTGTGACGTCATAACCTTTAGCCTTGACGACATTCCTTTCTGCATCATCTTCACTAAGTTTGTTATCAGTTAAATTGGATAAAGTTTCAAGAGTATCTCCAGCACTCTTATTATATCTTTTGATCACCTCTTCTAAATCTTGGCGGTAAAACTTGTTTGAATGGTTTGGTGGTAGAGCTGTTTGTAATTTTACTAATTTCTTTTGAAGTATATTGACTGTTTTTAGATCCTCTTCAAGTTGTAGCAATTTCAATTGATTGTAAATTGATTGTTTAGTTCGTAGTGTATCCGATTCTGAATCATCTTCACTGTTATTTTTAATAAAAAACATACTCCCATTAGAAGTATCAGTTGATACCACGTGACCCATAATTTTCTTGCCTTCCGTGTCCATGTCTAAAGCAGTGATCGAAATGCTGACTGCAGTATTGATAATTGAATCCTGTTTTTCTTCATAATCATTTTTACCTTTGGAGACTTTGCGTACATTCCAATCTGCAGTAGAAGTACTCGTAGCTAAACTCTTTTGATTTATTTTCTTTTTCGCTTCAGGATGTAAGTGCGAGGCTCTTGCACTGACGTCTTCTACGGGCGCTCGTGCGTCGTCGACTAAGGTTGCTATCGTTTCCTTTATGTGACTCGCATTTCTGAATATATCGTTGTAAATATCCTCGATTCTTCTCGGCTCTGCATGTTCGAACTTACTCGACTGCAGCGCGGACTTGCTATTGGTTCTAGACCTCTGTAGCACGATCACATCGGGTTGAGGATTGGCTGACTGATCTAGTTTAGTTATATCTAATAGTTTATCTTTCAGTTTGTTGAATATTTCAGCACCACAAGTTATCAATTCGGCACGAATTGGTTTCGTCATTGATATGTCGTTTTGTTGTTCTGTTTCTCGTAAGCTTGGAACTTTTGCCATTGTATTGGTCAAAGATTTATTAAAATCATTGTTGTCTGTATTGAAAACATTAATCTTCCCTTTATTTTGTACTGCTGGGGAATTCGGGTCAACTGGTTCGTGTTCATCATAATCAGTAATTTTATCCTGAACTTCTTTAATCTTCATCTTCAGGTTTTAAAAGTAATGCGTAGTCTCAACGCATTAAATCAGACAGGTGGAAAACATTACAAATCACACTACATTGCTTTTTAGTTATTTTTTAGTTTTTACGAAGAATTTTCAAAATTATTTTACTGTTTACAATTTTGCTACCATTTCTAAACACGTCATATTGACAAGTAATGGGATTTTTTTCTTCTTCAGCATGCTACATTATTCTTTATTTGACCTTCGTTGTGATATCAAACGGCTTTGATCAACAAATATTCTTTCAGTTCAGTCCCAACACAAGACGACTAACTATTATCGCTAGTAAATATATAAATATATATATACCAGAGGTCCTGTCCGAACGTTTGCTTTGTGTATGACGAAAAATTATTGAAATCGATAGCAGCGCCACCTACCGGGTCCAATTGTGAATCTAAACCATTCTTGAATCCCCTTGAACACACACAAAAAAAAATCATTAACATCGGTCCAGCCGTTTAGGAGGAGTTCAGTGACATACACACGTATGCAAGAAATATATATATTAAGATTTGTAACTATTAACTATATTTGCATCGCTGTTCTTGGGTTTGCATTCGCTAACTGCTGACTGATGTCCCCGGACATAAACTTCGGAGTTGCTGTTCCTGGGGGCCTCCAAATCCATAGAAGTTTTCAATGACATATAAAACCTGGGCTAAGTTTATGTTGAATAAGTAACACGCAGTTTGAATTAAGAGGTGCCCTACGTATTTATGTAAGATATAAATATAGGGCGCCAACATTTACCGATTCGCTCTCAATTGAATCCTATGTGTACAGTCTGCGACAAAATGTGATGAGCCTCTAAAAGTTTCAAAAGTCGTCAGCCAGCAAAAGATATAAACTTGAATTGAAAAAAGAAATTAAAACAACAAAAGACATTGAATAACTTTGGCCACAAAATGAGGTGAACAAATCAATGTTACCAAATTCGATTAACTTTTACAAAATTGCTATTATTAGTGACTATTGATGTTTTAGGTGTTGCTGACTTTTGGCACTTTGAATTTGCTCATCGAATATTGTCGCTGACTGTACCTATATTCTCTTTTATGTTCATCCATTGAATCCATTGATCAGTTGACAAAGAAACCTCTTTTCTGATATTGCTGAAAGAAGTATAAAACCTATTTAAATCCAATCCCCAAAATAATCTGGCATTTTATTTGCTAGAAGAAGAAAAAATAATCTCATTCATTGTCAACATGACATGTTTAGATAATATGGTTGCAAAATTTTAAGTAAAATTTTATAAAAAATCCTATTGTTTACAGGAAGCAATGTAGTGTGATTTGCAATGCTTTCTAAATGTCTGATTCAGTGAGTGTAGACTACGCTCTCGTTCTTATTTGGCTAGCGATTTGTTCCTTGTACACAACCCTATTGACGGTCACTGCTCTAAGTGTGGTTTGGATCCTGTAAGTTTCTAACTATTTATACTGTTCTATATTTATCTACACTATTGTAAAAAGATTTCCTCCACATTTTCACAAACTCACAAAGTTTGCACTCTAACTTTGTGAGTTTGTGAAAATGTGGAGGAAATTAAATGCACTTTTTTAAAATACTCT
Organism: Mamestra configurata; assembly: GCA_002192655.3. NCBI lineage: Eukaryota > Metazoa > Arthropoda > Insecta > Lepidoptera > Noctuidae > Mamestra > Mamestra configurata. Next base: position 13,555 of record NDFZ01003215.1, on the reverse strand, counting down.
TTCCCCATTTGAGAGGTATATTATTCCAGAAAACCACTATACATTATAATTGCTCAACCAAAGTAGGGGCACATAAAGATTCATAAACACAAATGAATAAATGCCATTGTGTACGGTGCTGCACTCTGGTTGCACAGTGTGGTAAACTATTTAGTTGGTTACTTTACGAGTACGTGTAGACCGCCTCTTTCAATGTTTTATTAAAAATATATGAGTGGGATGTGGAATTTTGTGTGATGCGTTGCGTTGCTGTTCGCCTTGGTGTACACTAGCCTTTACATGCTTCACACCTCAAGAGGAGCCAACACGACACACGACACAACCACGCCACATTAAAACAAGCCACATTCATAATGTGGCGTGGTTGTTATTGATTAGCTAAAATAAGAATTAACTAATAGTTGTTTATTCAATCAAAACCTTCTTTATCTTCCTATTCGTCATGTCATATCTTAAAAGCACGCAGTATTTAAACACAAGTTAGTCTTGCCGCCTCCGTTGTTGACTCACAACTAAATGAAAATGGCAGCATCGTTAAACTAAAAAGCCCGATAACCAAGTTTCAGAAAAGCCGCATAAAAAAACTCGTTAAAATTAAAAACTGTCAAAGTCAAATTTTGAACGCGAACGGAGCCGTTGTGTTTTGTAATCGTCTTGTTTGAAAATAAAAACAATAGTTTTGAGTTAATTAAGTAAATGAAACGCTGATTGGGTGTAGTGATGAGTTAAATGCGGTGTTTATTTAGCTGTACTTACTAAACTGAGTTATAAAATGGATGATACGCAACAAAGCAGAGTATCCGACGCTGCGGCCGCGGCAACGTAAGTTTAAACCTGTCTAATCTTGATTGTTATCAAACGTAAAGTGCGTACACATAATATTAGGGGCAGGGCAATATCAGCGTGTTTGTCAGGACTTCGCAACTCACATATATACGTGACAAGCAAGCGCGTGCCCTGTATAATTGTGACAAAATTATTGCTAATTTAGCTATATGGAATTCGGTGACTTGGCGTCGCGGGTACGCCGATTATGTTCTGGCGTTCAAAAGGTTATATCTTCACATACACGCACGTCTGGGCTCCACGGTGTATGGGTTCAGGTTTTCTGGAACTTGCTATTACTTCACTGTCTGCTTGGAGCAGTTCGGAACACCTCAAACGTTCTTAGCAAAAGTATAAATGTTGTACTGCCGTAGTTTGTATTTTTTAAGAATAAGCTTTTTATCATGATGTTATGTTATGTTAAGTCTATAATAACTCAAATAAAATAGTCTTTTCAAAAATTTGCTACTCATTATTTGTATGACCCAAAATGTAGGTTAATTTTTATATGTTTCATATTTTTTAAGATGATAAATTACATTGCTGTCCTTATGGAGAAAGCTGTGTGTCAGTGGGTCGTGTTAGGTCGGTTATTTTGTAAATTGTTTAAAAAACTCTTTTCACAGCAATAATTTTTGTCAGTTAGATTAGATGAGGCCGGTGTTTCTGTGAGCTGACTATGTTGAGAAGACATGTCACTGAAAAAAAGCTTCTTTAACCTTTTGAACGCCTTATACGCATTGGATATGCATTGGTGTGCCCCCAACGCCAAGCCTCAAATTTGCCGTACTTTTTGTCACATATTTGTGACGTTTGGCGCACAGGGCACGCGCTTGCTTGTCTGTACTTTAACCTTTAACCTGAACCTACTTTACTTTAAACTTTTGAACGCCATTGTCATGTGACAATGGCGTTCAAAAGGTTAAAGTTCATACAACGAACTCAATAATGTATGAAAAAGTACTTATTAAAAATTGTCTGCATCTGTCACTGGGAAGATGGGCCTGAAAAAAAAATAAAAAAAAAATAACACAATGTTTGCCTGGGGGTTGTCTTTTTTCCAATTTTTGGGAAAGTGACATAGGAAGACATGTCAATCGCCAACCCTAATAATAAATGTTGGGAAATGAGCAACAAAATGATGATTTCACTAATCTATCTCTTTATTCATTTCACTTACATACTAAAACTCAAAAGTCAAAACGTTTATTTCAATTAGGCCATTTAAACGGCACTTTTGAACATCATCAATTGACATTATTTACTTGAACTTCACTTTGTATTGTATAAGTCTAGACTTATTACTAAAAAATAAATAATATATTTGTACACCAATTTTATTGGTAGGACATAGAGCTCGACTAAAATGTTTACATAAGATCTTTATTGTAATACCTGTCTTCACAAATAAAGATTGATTGATTGATTGATCATCCACAGTTCAGTAAAATAATAATATTACATTAATAAAGTGACTCTACTGTCTGATTTTTTGAGATGGTAAACCATCCAAAAATATATAATTACCTCGTAGGTTGACTCTTACGCTTGGTATTATGTTTAACATTACAGACGAAAACGGAGGTCCTCAATACTTAAGAGTCAACGACCAGCCCGCACGCCGTTCTCGGAGTTGGAGTTCAATGTCGCCACTCCAACCGACACTGCTAAGAGTCGACGAGTCAGCTTTTCAAGGAGGACTGGCGTTGCGTGAGTAGTAATTGCTAAATAACTATCTGACCTGATATAATAAACGTTAAAAGTTGTTTGTTTGTTGGTGGCAATCTCTGGAAGTGCTGATCCTATTATGAATATTTTTTTTCTGATAGAAAGCTGTTCTATTGTACTTCTTATCCCAACATAAAAATGAACTACTCCTATGGGAGAAGCCACGGGTGCCAAGCTGAAATGCTATCTCAAGTATTTTTCGGGAAGTTATACACTTCCTCTCTTCTCTTTCTAAAGTTCACATAAAAGAAGAGTTTATAAGTCCAGACAGATAAGTAGTAGTTCTGTAGGTATTTGAGAATCATGAAAATACTGTCACTCGATAAAACTACCTAATTTTCATTTTCAAGGTAGTAAAAAGAATATAATAAACGGCCATCTTATGCACGTCCCATCTACCTTATGTGAATTTGGCCTATTTTCAGTAGTGGACATCTTTCGCCTGAAACTGAGATGATGATCATGTAGATAAGTGAATTTCTTGATAACACAGAATAATGAATTCAAGACTGTGGTATAAAGTCAAAACTTGTACTTACAATAAAGCTTTTTGGAAGCATAGTATTTGTATCTTTTTAAACTGTCTCACTATAATTTTTCTAATATATCCCCAGTGAATTTATAACAAACGAAGCTACGACAACGTGGAAGAATTTTTACGAAGAACATAACAAATCTCTAGAATCGTCGAGCAATGATTCCGAAGCAAACGCTTCTCGTCAGCCAGTCGGCCATCTTGGAAAGAGGATCTTCGACCAACAGTTCGAAGAAGTCGAGGCCGTCGACTTTATGAGCGGTCTCACCAATGGGTCACTAAACAATGTTAATTTCTCTCAGCAACTCGCCTCCCTCGAATGCACAGAGGGAAAGTTAACGGCACCAAATAACAAATTTGAACTAAGCGCTTTCACAGAACAGAGCAAATTATTTGGTAATGATTTCACAGCCCCATCACTTGGTGAGAACTCCGGCCGAATAGACGTCAATTTCTCAGCGATACAACAAGTTGAGAAAGACGATTTAGATGAAATAGAAAAAGATTTGGAGAGAGGTTCCAATAAGCTGGGTTGTCACGGCCCGTTCAGCGACAGACATAACATATCCGAGTATATAGAGGTTGATCTAAACATGACGCATGTTGTCAAGAATGATGAGGACATGTCCATTACTGACACTGTTCATAGCCCCGTACAGGATGTGTCCAAAAGTGTTTCGATGGATAAGAAAGCTAGCTTGAACAACGATTGGGTTGCCGACAAAGAGAACATTGCTATCAATCCTTACGCTGCCCCCTGTGAGACTAACTTCGCTATCAATGAAGAACCTGATCAAGTATTAGTATTCGACGGTAAACGGTTAACCTTACAGCCAGATAAACCTGAAAAAGATAAGAATTATAGACAGACACTTCTTCCTAATTCTTCAGCTGAAACTCCTCAGCGTAAAACCATTGTTTTAAACGTCAATGATGATTTACCTAACTTTTTTGATGATATGCATAACTCGAAATGCGAAAATTCTGGCTTTAGCGGCTTTCAAGAAAATAAATCGAATGAAGATGACATATCAGATACTCTACAGCTGAGCAGAGTACATAATAAACCTAAAAGAAAGACAATTCATGATAATACGGGGAATATATCTATGACTCAGGCTTTACCAACGAATATTATCTGCCAAGCCGCAATCATCAGCCAAGATAATTCTACTAAGAGAAGAACGATTGTTTTTGACAAAAGTAGTAATGATATCTCAGTTACTGAAGCAGTACCTGTGCAGCTTTTGAGCAGTAGTGGATCAATGTCTGAACGACGTCGTACAGTGGTTTACGAGGACGACACGGGCAATATTTCCATCACACAGGCAGTTCCTTCGAACATACTCGTTAATGAAAACGCAGACGCCAAGAAAGAGGAATTTGATGTTGATGAAGAGAATAAATTGGTCGCACAAGTGTTATCATCAAATACTTTAAACGAGAAACCAAGTAAAAGAAAGACTATAGTTTTTAATGATGATGATGGCAACGTATCTTTTACTCAAGCCATGCCTTCTAACATAGTGCTAACGGACAAGCTGTCTCAAGAAAAACGGCAAACTATCATATATGAAAATGATACCGGGGATATTTCAGTCACACAGGCACTCCCTACTAACGTTATTCTGCCGAATAACGGAGCTAATACCGAAAGACGACGAACGGTTGTATACGACGACGATACAGGCGATATATCTGTCACGCAAGCGTTACCGTCAAATATTTTACTCGAAAAACTTCAATCAGATACTGACAAGGAAAATTATGAAGCTGAAACTATTCCTGGCACACAGTCTTTATCGAATACTTTAACTGCCAAAGTCAGTGATGCTTCTCGCCGAAGAACGATTATCTATGAAAATGATACTGGCAATATTTCTATTACGCAAGCCATACCCACTCAACTTATAACCGGATATAATGAAGATAAACCAATAGATGTGTTAAATACTACTAATAAAACCAAGAATAGAAAACGAACAACAATAGTCTATGATAACGATGATGGCGATATATCTATGACTGAAGCTATACCGGTTAACATAATAGAAGAAGCAAAAGCAAATAATGAAAGAAAACCGATTGTATTTGATGAGAACGAAGCTAATATATCTATGACTCTAGCTATATCTACAAACATTTTTCTACTCGACAAACTAGATTCAGCAGTAGATGTTAAACAGCCTGAAGAGTCTACAGCAGAAGATGTTAAAAAGCCTGAAGAGTCTAAAGAAATAAACGAGAAAGTACCTGATTATGACGTGCACGAAGAACGTCCAAATTCACCCTTGCAAGATGAACGAAAGTCTATTGCAGACATGAATGAATGTGATATGTCTATGACCATGGCAATATCTAAAGTTCCAAGCTTAAGAGAAATAGAAAAAGGCGACTTGTCAGTGACGAAACCGATTCCTGCCGAATTAATAACCTGTACTGAAGTGTCGGACAAATTGAAGGACAAGCTATTAGATTTAACAGAGCCCGATCAAATAGTCAGTCGTCAATCAGAAGTGATCGTACTGCAGAGCTCAAGAACCAATAGTAAGCCGACGCTACATACGAGCGTGTCCGAACAAACTTCTCTGAGGAAGATCGGGGATATATACAACGAAATATTCAAAGATTCTAGTGACATGAAGGTGGCGTCAGCAAACTTCACTGATGATGACGTCACACGATCGCCCGTAGGAGAGGTCAGGTCAAGCGCCTCGCTTATTCACCCTAGAGTGGAAGAGAAAATAAATCAATTGAGCTTAGTAAGTACTGATTGGAGAATAGAAAACATAGCTGCTGGTGAAGACGATGCTATGATGCAGACAGATGCTGAAGATAAACAAGAATCACTGATCAATACTGAAATGAGCTTGTCTGTTACTACCATAGACAGCGGCACGGTAGACAAGAACATTATGACTCGCCTAGAATCGACTCCTCCGTCCATGAAGAAAAGCACTGATGGCATTACATCTAACGAGAGCATGTTTTATGTAACGAAAGACAATGAAGATGATGGACATCTATATAGAGAGATGGACAATGATGAGTCAATGACAACAAAACCTAAAGGAGCATACAATCAACTACCACTACTACAACTCGAATCGGATCTAGCAGCTGTGGACGAACTACAAAAGAAATTAACAGAATTACAAACAGCAGTATCACAAAACAAATCGAACAGGTTCTACGAAAATGTTGACACCCCAGATTTAGAAGAGGTCGTCGAACTTGATGAAGACGAAAACCCAAGAAAAGAACGCAGTTATAAAAGAGCTGATGATACTCAAGAATTACTCAACATGCTTTCAAACTTAACTGATCATATGGGTAGTGATAATGATATCGAACCAGTTGTCGTCAAAGGCAAGGGTTCCGAAATCGCAGAGCACAAGCGCCTGAGTTTCGCACCTAACAGACAATCCATAATCTTGAGCAGAGAGGATTTATTGAGCAACATTTCAATGGCGCAAGCTGCTTTACAGAAGTCCAGGCTAGCACTGGATGATAGTGACTCCCCCGAAGACGACACCAGAGACGCGTCCGTAGATATATGTAGCAAATCAGGCCGGACAAGCAATGACGTCGTCAAAACATTGAATTTTAACGATGAATCAATCAGCCAAGATAGTCTCAACGAGTATAACCCGCTAAAGAAAACGGCTTTTGGGGAAACTTCGTACATGCATGAAACCAAAGGAAAAGTCATCCCAACATACTTAAAAGATGTCTCCGACGGAATTAAAGAACTGATGCTAGATTTGGTAAAGCCGGTGAACAACGATAACCTGCCGTTTGAGTCAGGAGTCATCGATAAAGGTGTCGGTGTTCCGATAGTGGGGTCTACTCAAAGCTCGCAAATACAGGCCAACTTGGCAACATCCAGCCAAATAGATATAGACTCTAATGTGTATTCTAACCCTGGAAGCAACACCGATGTACACACGGGAACTTCAAATATATACAAATCTCGATTATTGCGTAGTCCGGTTAGGTTTTGTGGTACTCTATCAGAATTTGACAGCCATGATTCTAAAGAGAAATTGTTGAATACTCATGCTCCTGCAGAACAACCTTCTGCGGTTCTGATTTTCGACCACCTGAATCCGTTGAACAATGTCCTGCTGCCCTCTATTGATTTCACTGAAGCGCACAAGTACAATCCGATAAAATCTGACAAGACGCTCTGTGAGGCAGAGCCCCCTCGCCGTTCCCCTCTCGTCACACCTCCGCACACCCACTCAATCGGTTTACATTACAATCACACTAGTAGAGATGATAACTTAAGAGACTTTGAGGTGCAAACTCTAACCACTAAAAAACAACACGTGCTGACTCGATCGAGCGTAACCAATACAAAACGCAAAGATTCGCCGCAACAGACCAAAATGCTAGATGACATCACGGAGACTCAGAAATCCAAGGTGTCGCCTAAATTGAGCGCGACAAAAGTTGTGAAAGAGAAGAAAAAAGAACCCAAACGCATCATAAAGAATGTACCAAGCAAACCTCTTTCATTAGACCAATCCGTAGACGCTGTTTTAACAAAATTAAGAGATGATGAAGTTAACACTACCATTGCAATGAAACGGAACAAAGAGTTACTTGAAACAAGTTCTTCGCTGACATTAGTCGATGACGCTTTAGAAGGTCAAACTAGTCCAGGTGAACCGGACAAAGAATTTTCGAACCAAAGGATCAGATTCTCGAGATCTCATCTTGTTAACATAGAGGAACAAACGACGGAGATAGATAGTACTACAAAGACATCAGAAATCTCAATACAAGACAATTACAGTTCAACTTCGACTGCAAATTTGACGAAAGGTAAGAAACGGATCTATAGTCCGGCGACGGACAAGCACAGACATCATTCAGTACAAATCACACCTAAACCCGTAAAAAAAATGCAGAAGATTTCGAGCAGTCCTAAAGTTCAAATCCGAGTGCCGATGGAAGTGAATTCGACGGAAGACTCAGTACTTAGTATGGAACCAGAAAAAGATGAAAACAGAAGTGGTCACACGTCGAAAACCCGCGACAAGAGATCGCCCAAGTCTAGAACGGCGAAACCAGGCCAGACTATAACTGTGCGACAGTTGATAGCGGATTGTATAAGCTTCGATACTGGCTTCCAACAAATCGATGATTTTGAAGAGAAGAAGATTTTGGGAGTTTTGAATCCTAAATCCGTGAGTTTGTCGGAGTTTTCACACTCAGAAGTATCGTTTACAAGTAGTAAGGGCTTGAAGTCGATGAAGGATATCCTCAGTACTGAGAACATGGAATCTCAGTCATCAATACAGGCGAGGCCTTCCCAGGTGGACTGGCATCCCGAACTGATGTATATAACGAGCACGAGTCAATGTGATTCTGATTCTGGCGTTAATGTGGTCGCAAAGATTGATATGCTGCCTTTCATGGGGTGAGTGAAGTCTTATTATTTTTCTATTTAGTTTTGTACCACACTCAATTTTAAACCGTCTTAAAGAATATTTTTTATTTTTTACTGGGTTGTTGTTAAAATGTTAAGTGCGTAAGCGTAAATACCTAGTTTCCAGGTTTGCAATTGTCTTGTAAAATATAATCTAGCATTCAAATTGAATGAGATAACATGCACCTTGGGTTCGATTCCCAGCTCGGGCAACCATTAGAATATTTCCAATAGTACTCGTAGCTCAAAAATTGTGTTGTGCGTTCTTCACCATACAATAAACATGGCATTATTCATGATTCGCGCAAACTACCGCTCCCGATCGCGTGGCTTGTTCGCTTCGGTCTAGCAAGACCAAATTGTGGCGTCAGAAAACGTAACCTGACCTCAAATAACCAATCAAAAAATCTGCTATTATAGTAGGCGCCAGATAAATGTGGAATAAAGTATATTCACCTTTCCCTAATAACTGTTCATAGGTACCTGAACAATTAATTATGAATCGTTTTTCATTATTAGACAATGTTAAGGATCACGAGAGATGATGATTCGGGACAGCTTTGTGTCATTAATTCCGTTTTTCAAATTAAAAATGTCAATAATTGTAGGTGGGTCAATGACCGTTATTCCACGATTATCTGGCGCCTACTATAG
>NDFZ01003214.1:0-15001 GCA_002192655.3 Mamestra configurata | reverse complement strand
AGATAAATGTGGAATAAAGTATATTGACCTTTCCCTAATAACTGTTCATAGGTACCTGAACAATTAAATATGAATCGTTTTTCATTATTAGACAATGTTAAGGATCACGAGAGATGATGATTCGGGACAGCTTTGTGTCATTAATTCCGTTTTTCAAATTAAAAATGTCAATAATTGTAGGTGGGTCAATGACCGTTATTCCACGATTATCTGGCGCCTACTATATATCATATGACAATTGTACATTTATTAATCTTTATAAATCAAAATGTGTGTGTAGCTAAGCGCAAAACTTGAGAACAAATTAACTTACATAAAAAATAAAAATCCTATAATTCTGACAGTCTCCATTAATTGTTTGGTATACAAAAAGCTTAGAAACTAATATTAGTACTTTAACTACTGGAAAAAATACAATTACGTAAATGTATACTATATCTAGCTAAAGTGTACCTACGCCACAGTGACATGCAGGCAAATTTAATGTCCTAGTATGGGGCTGTCAATAGATTGCAGGATGCTGTTGGGGCTGGCGCTTGCGCATGATGTCGAGAAAACCATCAATTTCCGCCTTTGCCATGTAATTACCTATGCAATGACTAGTCATAGGTCATTATCATCATCGTCATTTGTTTTTAACTAACATCTCCCAGCTAGATTCTTTGGGATATTGCGTCACAAACGCCATGAATACAGTTCTTGCATATTCATCCAAGCGTGGTCGCTTCGTCTTACATAGACCAGTGTTCATGCTCAAAAGAGCTCTTGCAAATTCATTGCTTTGACCACCTTTTAGAACAGAAATGCTTAATTTGATTATGCATGTAAAATTCGCAGTCAACTAGTTAATGAACCGTTTAAATAGCGGCCTAGCATTTTCATTGAATGTCGCAATTTAATCAGCAGCCTAAGTGACATCCTGGCATTTAATTGAACAGCTAGCAGCTAGCGACTCGGAACTTGGAACCAAAATTAATTTCGGAACTTACGGCACAGTGAACTGAGGGCACCCCAACACGACTTTACGTTCGAACTTAGCTCCCGTCGTACCAGTCTTGTTAGGTTCCTTTAAACCTTGCTGGCAGAAAATGGAGCCCTGTAACGGAACTTAACAGCATACAGGTTACAGGTACAGGCATATATAGGTTATTNCTTGTTAGGTTCCTTTAAACCTTGCTGGCAGAAAATGGAGCCCTGTAACGGAACTTAACAGCATAACTTACTTTAAATGTAACTTTGATGACGGAGCCCCGCTGACTCCGTCATCAAAGTTACGTTTGCAGTGGCTGGTTATGTTATGAAATGGCTAATTTTACGATATGGCTACGACACAGATAAAACTTTGACCGAACGTTTAAAAAAAACAATTTTTTTTTCGTCGCACCGTTACCTACCCTATTATATGAGTGGCCTAAACATCTGCCAGACCGTTCATTAAGCCTCATTCGCACGGGAGCTTTTTAAACGTCCTCTAAAAAGGCGTTCAAATAGAACAAATGCTTTCGAGAGTATTATGTTCACACGTAAGCGCTGTTAAAACGCGACGCTTTTTTTATCAAACAGTGTTGTATATTCAGCGCTGGGCGTTGGGCGTTCAGAGCAAATGAAACTTCTTATTATTATATACACGAGCGCTTAAAAAGCGCCGGGGTTCAGTGCGCCGCCGCACGCTCGCTCAGCAGTCGGACGTGTCGTTTTGCGTTTATGTTATCAGAACGTCAAAAGAACGATACGATGTCGTGGGTTGTAGATCCCGAAGTGCTAATTATAGAAGTGGAGTCCCGCCCACTTCCTTATATTCAAAAACATTGCCAGATTACTCAAATAAAATTATAAAGAATAATGCCTGGGGGACATAACCAAAAAACTCTCAGAGGATTGGGAAACCCTCAAAAATGAGGAACAACTATTTTCAAAAGTTCGTCAAATGTTGTTATTTAAAGTAGACGTTCCAAAAGAATTGAAAAATTACTGGGGTATTTATTTATTATATACTTAATTGTACACGGAGAATAACATATAAAGAAAACTACAAACTAAAACACATGTACGATGGGCGGCCTTTTTGCATTCCGCGATCTCTTCCAGGCAACCTGCCTCAACTCTTCGTACAGGGTCACAAACTGCCCTTTTAAGTATCTCTGTTCATTCAGAGGATGTACCCAGAATGCCATTTGTTTTCTTTATCATCTTCTAGCAACACAAATCGCTTTTGCTAGTAATTTAGCAGAAACCATTTTCATGTTATACTGAAGCGAGAAACGAGACAAGAGTGATTATAAAGCGTTCGTATGAACACTCACATCGATAATGTTTTAAAAACGCCAACGCGGTTTTAACGACACGCTTTTTTAACTCTTGTGCGAATTAAGCCTAAAGACGCATTGGCTGTATGTTATTTAGGCCACTGATTAAACGGTGCCGTGAAATGAATGAAAAGGCTAGGCCATTAATAAAACGGCTGATTTAACCAGTTAGCTGCGCTGCGAGATACATATTGATAATATTCGATTGCAACGCACTGGCAATACATTCCAATATGCCTGAGTATTTAGTTATGAGACCAATATTACTCCAGTTATCTTACTGCAACAATCGCAATCAACAGACACGTTTGCAGGTAGGGGGAGGAAGCTGCCAACCTTTAACTTTACCTCGTAACGCCCATTTCTGAGGAATAAATCTACTCCCTGTCCCAGTCCGCAACCCTGGCACTTAACATACGCTGTATTCCCCTCTGCCCGTACCTCGAGACTCCCTTAATTGCTTTCTTTGTTAGATGATGTAGTCTCGTTTGGAATTTGGAATATAAAAATGATAGTTCAGATCATTAACCTTAGAAGTCATAGCATAGGTCATTTGTTTTCTACTAACTATCTCCCAGCCCGATTCTTCGGCATGCTGCGTCACAAACGCTATGAATACAGTTCTTGCATATTCATCCAAGCCTGGTCGCTTTCTCTGGCATAGACCAGTGTACGAACACTTCCGAAGAGCTTCTTTAGAAAACACTACGCTCAAAAGAGCTCTTGCAAATTTTCTCATGTCAGGTGCCTTGAGCTTGGTTTGTTTGAGTTCCATTTCTTCAACATATATCCCTGTATCTGGCATGAGTTCTATTAAACCTGGACCAGGCTCTGGATGTTTGAGCATCCATTTTTTAGCCACACTGCCTGTGGGTACAGTTGAGGATGTTGTTGATTGAGATTGTGGCTTTTCAGGCACAATCGATTGAATAGATTCAATTGATTTTCTCAGTTTTAAACTCCCTTCTTCGTATACGGCATTCAACTTGCTTTTGATATCTAAAACAGTTTTATAAAGATCTTCTACATGTTTTACATCTTCTGTACTAAAATTTTTGACTATTTTCAGCAGGAGTTCATCATCAGCGTTTTCATCTGATTTTCGTTTAGTTACGGTAGCAACTGAAACAAATAAATAATAAAAGGTATAGACTTTTCAGTATCAACATTTTCCGAAATGGCTTTTGAACGCGGCTTCGCTCGCGTTTATGTAGCCTAAAACCGTCCCTAGAGCCCCATCTATCTCCCATTTATATCTGTCACCGGAAAATTGCAGACTCCGTAAGATTGTAATAAATGTTTATTACATTTTATAATTCTGGAAATGTTATGAAAAAATCGTTTTGTATACAGTAAATCCCATCCTAATTCAATAATTTCCAATATATCCGTTTATAGTCTTATTAAGAAAAAATAGTTAACGATTTCACGCAGTATGTTACAATCTTACGGCCTTTGCAATTTTCCGGTGAAATATCCACGAATACCAAAATTATTCACATCATCGATTATGGTAACGTGTGCTGCTACTTGACCGCCTACTAAATTACTGCATTCGATTTGTTTTCAATCTACGCAAATATGATCATGTCTCTGCGCATCGGTCGATCCTACAGTGGTTGCCCATACGCCATCTAGTGCAGAGAGTAGAGGGCGTTAACTAACAATTAACCCTCCCAATTCCCTTAGTTATCTAGCCCCGCACTTTCAATACAGTTGAACCAATCACAGTAGAAATGTGCGCTCATCGCATAACCGTCTTCTTCATTGTCCCTCTCACCGTACTGAATGTGGAATGCACTACCCCAGGAAATCAGGATGGCCATCAACCGATTAACCTTCAAAAAGGTTCGCGAGAATATTCGTAAGAAGTTGGCAGTAGTATCGCCACGGTGCTAATTTTTTACATATTATTTGTTTGCATTAACTGTGTAAGTTTATTCGTGTATTCGTTTATTCATTTGAGTACACATTATGGTATTGTATTATATGTATAGTTTATACATTTATCTTTGGATTAATTTAATATTATTGGCGTTTCGGGTTTCTTTTCCACATTCCACCTAACTCTTTTGCCTCTTAGGTTGACTGGTAGAAAATGTCTAAGGCATTAAGTCCGCCTCTGAACATTTGTGTGCATGACATATTAATTAAATAAATAAAACCCAATTTCGATGCAAATTGGGTCAAAAATTTAGGCGCCAAAGCGTAAACAAAAACACTCTCACTTATATTCTGAATGTTTCTTACATTCAGAATATAAGTTAGGATAAGAAAGAAAATAAAACAAAATAAAAATACATACTTGAGTTCATCTTGATGTTCGATTGTTGATTAACGGTTGTAGATAAATTAATGCTCAGTTACCGATTGCTGTGATGGAAATTCTCGTATGCTTATGAACCTGTAAAGATATAATAGTTGTACGTTTAAAACATGAATCATTTTGGGAATAATTACTTTTATTTTGTTTGAATTAAATTCCCTACCCGAGTCTGTGATTCCTTATAGCTAAAACCTGGGGATCTTTAAGTCGAGAGTGAAAAGCATATTTCTAGGCAAGCGTGGATTAAGTAAGCGACAGCGGAAGAGTTTAAAAATAAACTTTATTTGTACCCAGTTACAGCAAAACAGTAATTGCTTAATTCTACAAAATATTGATCTTATATACTAATCTTATTGCTAACCAATCATCTATGCTAGTGACGCATGTCCTAGATAGCATATGCTAATATTTACTTAATATTCTAAAACAATATAATTATTAGCTGATGAAGCTAATCTTGGGGGATTGGGGTTCCTTAACTCGTGCTCCATCGTGGACCAAAAAATCGCTACCCATCAGGAGAGATTTAAAAAAATATCTTAGCTTTTTCCCGCGACTTGTACGTGCATATCCCATTTTTCCCCATTCCCGTATAACCTATAGCCTTCTTCATGAATGTGGCTACCATATGCAAAAATAAATAATTTTCAAATCCGACTGGTAGTTTTTTTTAAAGTGATAACTTCTTATTGGAGGGTAAACCGCTTCGTAACGTAACGCGTTACGGCGCCAGTCTGTCTGGCTTTCCTTTATCTAACGCATACGGCAGCCGTAGGCAGGCTCTTCCTCTCTCACTCTAACCCACAGCGCTAGTCGTATTTCGGACAGACCCTTCCCATATTAAATAATTCAACTTAGATTAGTTTAAGTTATCACTTCTGTCGGTATTTAAATAAAAAAAATGTTGAGATTAGTTTGCTCTTGATTCTAGTAGTNTTCGGACAGACCCTTCCCATATTAAATAATTCAACTTAGATTAGTTTAAGTTATCACTTCTGTCGTATTTAAATAAAAAAAATGTTGAGATTAGTTTGCTCTTGATTCTAGTAAGAGATTAGCGCGATCAAACAAACTGTTTAGCATTAGTATATTAGTTTTATTTATTTATAAAAAATCTAAAACTTGCAGGATGGCTTTGTGACTAGGAGTATCAGATTGTTGAACGAAACAACATTATTTTGTGCTTTAAAAAATTGGTTGTGTGTAAAGTCGGTTCACGGACGATATTTTAACGTGATAACGTCATAACAAAACATTGATAAAATGATCGTAACGTTACAATGAGCGTAACTTTACAATAAGTCATCCTTTTTCGTGTGTGCAGCCGGCATTCATCGATTTATTAGACGTTGTCACGTCAAAAGGTGATTTCAAGAAAAATATTTTTCTTATTCGGTTTCATAGTGCTGATAAAATATCATTACACCTATATTAATTAGTAGTATGAGGCATAAAAAAAAAACTTAGATATTTTTAGAAACTTAATAGTCTGCAAGATATATTATATAAACTCTGTATGATTATAAAATAACTTGAGAGGTTATAAACTCTCGATGAATTGTCAACTGAACATTTTGAATACTTTTTTACGCATAAAATTTTATAGTCTTCAGTCAGAATTTAACAGTGTTAACGTAAGGTTCAATAAACTTTACCTACCAAACACTGACGAATGGTTTGTCCTCCAAAAACACAACACAACACAATAAAATTGCACCAAATATTTTTCACAGACTCAATAGGCACTGTCTTATTTTAGGGTTCAATCGGAATCTGTATAAAATCACTTTTTGTTTGTCAATCACAGATATTTCTTTCCTCAGTAACTGTTGAATGTTTGTATACAAATGTAGTAACGCAGAATGGAAACGTCGAGTGTGTCGTATCGCGCAAGCGCTCTGCGAGATAATGGTAGGTGGTATCTATAGTTTTGGCGGCGCCTCTTTGTCGTCATACCACGCATGGCCTGCAAGGTCATTCAAGCAAGGATGACCAAATATTAATTTGTTGTTGATTAATAAATGTTAAAATTGTACCTTCAGATGTTATATTTAAATTAGTGATATTTGAACGTTTGGTAGCCGATCATGACTCAATGTCTGAACAGATATGCATTTTGAAAAATTAAATTGAGTGGAAAAAATTGAGTATGGGGTCACTTTTGGGATCAAATTGGAAAACTGAATAAAAAGTTTTACCAAATGATTATTATGAGACCCAGAAATATATTTATTTTCATCATTTTAATATATTTTATTTTTATACTAAAAAATTAGAGTAACAAAAATATATGATTCGTTCGGAACCCTTTGCGCGTGAGTCCGACTCGCAATTGTTCGGTTTTTATATCCTGGTGGTACTTTTCGTTTTTTTTTTATTGTGACGCAGACGAAGCGTTTATTCTGCCATCCCATTGGACTCGAGTGTAGAAACAGAGTAGGTACATTGTTTGCGTACAAACTAAACTTGTGCACTATAATATCTCTTACGTACTTGGTTTTATTATCCGTTGAGATTGGCTTCCAGAGTGATCGATTAATTTACAAGTACGTTTACCTATTTAATGGTAGTTAAAATTAAATACTTGAATACAGTTTCAAACTATTTATTTTATCCAGTGACAACTGACAGCCCTAGCAAAGTGGCATACATTTCGAACATATTTAGTACCGTAAGCTCGAACTATTGGTCTACGCATCTATTATCAAGACTGAACGCTTCTAACGTTTCAGCGTGAAAGAGATGGCGATATCGCCCTTTCCAGTTCATTTTGCTGGACACATTTTATTAAAATAAGAATGATTTGGATGTCAGAGGCTCGGATAGGGTGTAAATATTCTACTTGTAAACAATATAGTCAACGGAATGAACGGTTACTGTGTGATATTGACGGCGGTTTTATTCCATATTACTTAAAGCGGTTTTCTTAGTTATGTACACGTGGGCTAACGTGTGTTTTTTTTTAGAGCGAGCGTTATTCCAGTAGATTCGGAGAAAATTTACTGTGACAGTCAGACGACAAAAACACGAGTGATACAATAAGGGATCCATTTTTCCATACGTACCTTTGGAATCCTAATAAAAACAAATACATTAAACAAAAAATAATATGATTTGTTTGGAAACAGTCGCGCAAATCCTACCTACTCGAACTTTGCCGGTTTTTTTATGCTGAGTTTTATTCGTTAATCTTATCTACGAGTATTTTTTTTATTTTTATCCTTTATTTCAGGCATCTAGGGCCCATATAATAAAATACATAAACGTTAAGCAATGACTTTAAATGAATTAATACTTATTGAAATAAATTGATACTATAAAATACTGCACACGAAATGACGGCATCGTGTTTCGCTGACTTACTGCACAGGAAATGACGGCATCGTGTTTCGCTGACTTACTGCACAGGAAATGACGGCATCGTGTTTCGCTGACTTACTGCACAGGAAATGACGGCATCGTGTTTCGCTGACTTACTGCACAGGAAATGACGGCATCGTGTTTCGCTGACTTACTGCACAGGAAATGACGGCATCGTGTTTCGCTGACTTACTGCACAGGAAATGACGGCATCGTGTTTCGCTGACTTACTGCACAGGAAATGACGGCATCGTGTTTCGCTGACTTACTGCACAGGAAATGACGGCATCGTGTTTCGCTGACTTACTGCACAGGAAATGACGGCATCGTGTTTCGCTGACTTACTGCACAGGAAATGACGGCATCGTGTTTCGCTGACTTACTGCACAGGAAATGACGGCATCGTGTTTCGCTGACTTACTGCACAGGAAATGACGGCATCGTGTTTCGCTGACTTACTGCACAGGAAATGACGGCATCGTGTTTCGCTGACTTACTGCACAGGAAATGACGGCATCGTGTTTCGCTGACTTACTGCACACGAAATGACGGCATCGTGTTTCGCTGACTTACTGCACAGGAAATGACGGCATCGTGTTTCGCTGACTTACTGCACAGGAAATGACGGCATCGTGTTTCGCTGACTTACAACACTAAACATATTTTCGAGTTACACAGTCACTAACCAGTAGTCATTTTGCCAAACAAAAATAAACATCAATATTTTTCTTGAAATTACATTTATTAATTAAAAAATTGGTAACATGAGAGTAGTAGACATAATTGTGACTTTTAGGTAAAAATTGTCACTTGGATGATACGTAACGTTTCGGGAGGGAGAGGGGGGTACAGATAACCGTTACGGCGCGTTACATGGGGGAGAGGGAGTGTCAAGAATCTTCAAAAATTGCGTTACGTAATACTTGAACGCTCCCATGTTTGTTATTCAATTACGTCAGAATGGCTGAACGGATCTTAATGAAATTTGGCACAGAAGTAGATTATAGATTGGAATAACATATAGGCTACTTTTAGACACCGGAATGCTACTGAGAAATTCCGGATAAAAAACAATTATACCTTGCTTTACCCGGGAATCGAACCCAAGATCTAATGCTCCGCAGTAGCGCGACTATAACACCAACGAGGCTAACCAGAGGCGAATTTTTTTTTTGTTAATGATGGGATATCATCAAATGAATCCTTCCGCTCTGGGCGGAGCGGAAGGGAGTGTCAGACTCTTACTGACTAAAACCCATCCGTGTTCCTCCTAATGTCCTTTGTGTTCCAGGGCCATGAAGACTCTTTCAAACAAATTCCGCAACATCAGAGACACAAGTTACATTTTGATAGCGGTAGCATAGCGAAGGCGATTGCCGAAACGTCAAAAATATATGGGATTTGGCAAACGCTGTCGGAATATCACGTGATCAATTCTTTATATTTTAACATTTCGACAATTGCATTCGCTGATAGAATGTTTCTTTGTCAAGAGCCTCAGAACATACTATTTTTTTACAATCATACATAAACATGTAATATGTACTTCTGTCACGACGCGCCCGCTTGAAAGTCAAAAATACACCCCAGACCATATAATACTGTATCCTATTCCAAGACTGGTTCCTTCAAATCAATTCAGCCGTTAAGACGAAAATTGGTGATGAAGGTGCAACAGACAGACAGAGTTACTTAATCCAGCAGTGCGACTCTGTTAACATCGCACCGTGTAAACTTAGGTGAAGTGAACAAGAAGTAAGCCATACAAACAAGATTGAATGGCAGTTCACCTCATGCTCACTCCAAATAATTCGGCTATAAACATCTCACCATTAAAACATAGCTGAAGTGAGCTTGACTTGAGCTCCTAATCCATAGTCCCAGGAATTGAACCGTCATTCCTATGACGGTTCAATTCACGCCCACTTCACCTAAGTTTTCAAAGGTGAGATGTATAAATAATATAGAGGCTGAACATTTTAAGGTCTCTCTCATCGCGGTAATGTCATTACAGAATAGACTAGCTGGTCCCATCCTCCTTTTGGTGCAAAGTGCGATGCACTTGTCGAGTTTTACTGTACGTTTTATTCTATTTAATTTATCTGCATGGAGACGTTTGTGGAAGCCAGTGTTATAAATGTTCCCTTTATTCCTTTCTTCGGCCATAAAACAATAAAAGATTAAGAAACACTTTAGTTCTGGAAAGAAAAGTCTTTAGTCGGAGACTTGTCGCCTTGTTTTCTACTAAATGCTAGGGTTGTCACGGACTTCGAGAATGGTGAAAGCTTTAGTTTTCCGTAAGTAGCTTAGGATTTATTTTTCTTTTTTCTTTTCTTAACTAGTGCTTGTGTTTTTGGTAGTATTTTTTTTAAAATATTATTCTTGTATTTTCACAATCCGTTGTAACAGCACAATGGTCTCATTGTGTCAAAAAAACCTTATTTTCCATACATTTTTGACATAAAACGAATGAGATTCGAATGCGAACGTTGTTTAACCTTTTGACCGCCACGGTCGGTGTGCCCCCGACGCAAACCACAGATTCGCCGTTTTTTTTGTCGGCTCTGGCCGTTTCGTGTTGGGCTCTTTTTGATTTGTCGGCAACAAAAATTAAAACAATACAGTCCGTTGAAAATACGTGTGACGTCATTTCGCTAGTAAAAAATGTCTTAAATCATAGTGACGTCACGCGTGTCTGTACGCGTTATAAAAAAGAAAAAATACGTGTCCAATATTTTTTGGAAACCTACCAGACGGACTAATTAGATTTTTGCAGTTAAATACCCTGTTGGCACTCAGATAATATTGTAGTCAAACGCGATGGATGGATTCTATTAATAATTTAAAATAAAATGGCTATTAGGAATCACAGTCTGCAGGATTTTTTTTGCTGTACGCACAATGAAAATATTCCCAAAACATTCTTATTTTCTTTAATAATTTGCATGCCTTTCACTTTCAGGGTGCATAAGCAGATTTTCATTTGCACACACGCATCGCACAGCCCTTTTTAAATACAAAAATAACGTTTTCCTCCTTAGAATTTTCTTTAGATAATACTATGATTCTTCGTCACCAAGCGGTACAGAATAATAATCATCATAATCATCATACCAGCTGAGACGACGAAGACGTCCACTGCTGGACATAGGCCTCCCTCAAAGGAGTTGGCGGGAATGGCATAATCGCCATGCTTGGAAGGCGGGTTGGCGTTCGCAGTGTAGCAGTTGCAATGTACAGAGAACGCTGCTGCCCATTCTCTGATGAGTCCCTTAGTCGCCTCTTACGACACCCACGGGAAGAGATGAGATGGGATGGTACAGAATAAAATATTTTTATAATACAAGCTTTTGTTCAGTTAGATAACAATAGAGATTGTATGAAAGTATAATGAAAACTTACTATTAAGTACAAAGTTTTTATTCTTTGGTGTTAAGTAAGCTTGATAAGACTTTGACTGGCCTGTTGGTTGGGTGGTTAGAGACCCTGACTGCTAAACCGGAGGACTTGGGTTCGATTCCCACCCAGGACAAATATTTGTGTGATGAGCATGATCATTTGTTCTGTGTCTGTTGAATTTGTCTATAATATGTATGTATTTTGAAATATATAAGTATGTTTATCAGTTGTCTGGTTGCCATAGCACAGGCTCTGCCTAGTTTGGGATCGGATGACCGTAAGATCTATCTTGGCTGAGTTAATGAAGAAAGTCAATTTGTTTAAATAATAATTTATCTCACTTGCCAGGTATGCTTTTGCTTCGTGTAATTTTCAGTCCTCATATACTGAGAAATAAAGATATGTTGTCATAGAATGGAGGGAGACAGTCGGGAGGGAGTGTAAGTTTCGGGAATTTTGATCGTTCGCGGGTCGCATGAGAGCGTTGGGTGGACTTGGGTGCAAGAAGTACAGCAGCCCTACTATGACGTGCTAATGCGACCCAATTCCGATTATATAGAAACGGGATAGTGCTATTCGCTATGTATTCCGCCCCGACCCTTGCTCGAGCCAGCCCGCGCCGCTGAGCCTGTAGTTTTAAATTCGCCCCTTAATAATAAGTCCAATTCGATCCAGCCCGTCCCTAGCTGTCCTCCCCCCAGCGACGCCCTAAGCCGAGGCCCGTACCCCACAGGGGGTGCCCTTAGCGTGTAGTCGCTTAGTTTGTAAGTTTTTTATAAGCCCTGGCTGGAGGCTTTAATATTATATTAAGGCCACCACAGGCAAGCCCGGTTAAGCAGTCGACAACCTTATAGGTTGAACTGCGAGAAGCCACTCACAAAAAAAAAAGAATCGCTATGTATAGCTCCGTCTCCCTCTTAGAGTGGAATCATGATCGTTTTAAGACTTCATGGTAGGGCCCTAGGTCCAGTCGATGAGGAGTTGCTTAGGGAGGCCTATGTCTAGCAGTATAAGTTTATAATTTAGGACTAGTTATAAGCATAGAGATTTTTATCGAAACGGTGTAAAATTATGTTCCATTAGAGAGTACGCCAATAAAAAAAAACGATTTAGTCTAACTTGAACTGTCAGGTGTGATTGTCAACCCTTAAATCCAGTTGCCCTTTTTATTACCTAGACAGTTGAACCACCTGAAAACATATTTGTATGCAAGGCTTAAGGCCTTTGCACACCAGCCTGTAACCACCATTCTTATCATGGGAATCACCCAATAAATAGAAACATAGTTTACACGGAACACTTCCACAGTTACAATACTGTTTTACAAAAAAAAACAAAAAATTATGGGTACAATGGCCGTTTTATCGTTGACAGACGGTAACTGGGTAGTGAGGGTCAGCTCAGTCGCCTTCTGTCAGCGATAATACCGACATTGGACCCATAATATTAATTATTTCTGTAAAACAATTTTCAGTATTATTTATTAACTAGTTTTTGCCCGAGACTTCGTACATATAACGTTTTGTCCCGTTCCCGTAAGAATTTCGGGAAATCCTCTCTTAGTGCTCCCCAACACTCCCCAAGGAACCTACATGCCAAATTTCAGCTTTCTACGACCAGAAATTTCAGCTGGGCGTATATATGTATATACATAAATAATTATGTTACGGTGACCGTGATTAATTGGAAAATGATAAATAATTAAATGGTAAACCTCATGATTTGGTAATTGTTTATATAGAATTGAAATTCATCAGTTATTATTAATAATTCACTACTCTCATCGTTAAAAGTAATAAAATAAAATAAAACTCGAAGTTATTTATCCAGTTTTGGGGACTTAGGGCACCCCGACTTGGACATTGGTGGACATTGGAGGTAAGAAGCCAATTTTTTTTAAACCACCCAAAAATAGGAGCCCACCAGCAGCTACAAAACAACACTCTTAAGTATGACCACGCACAGATGTGCGTGGTCATAGAATTACATTTAAAACAAGGTGTACCAGATGGTACACCTTGTTTTAAATGTAATTCTAAAATTGCCAAGTTAACCCACCCTGACAACCATGGTGATTCAAGCTCGTACTTACTTTGTATGGGAAGAGACCTTTGCGCAATAGTGAAACAGTTACAGCCGGTCGATTTTATAAACATGTCGAAGTGAAGGCTTAGGTGAAGTGATCACGAGGTGAGCTGTCAATCCATAAAATCAAGATGTCACGTGATCACGGAGTGAGCTGTCATTCCATCTTGATTATATGGAATGACAGCTCACCTCGTGATCACTTCACCCAAGTCGTCACTTCGATATGTTTACAGATTCGACCGGCAGGCTGGTATTGATACGGTGTGTGACACCCTTAAAAACATATTGCAATTTTCATACTTATTTAAAATAACACATGGCTATTAATCTCTGTATATCCTGCCATGTTTTATGGATCATAATTCTGGCTAGTCCAATCTAAAACAACGGGACAGTCGTAAAATCGGATTTCTAAATTAAACTCTATTTGCATTTTTTTTTTGCTGTTGTAAAATGGAGCAGAATTTGAATAAACATACCTGTGCGAGGTGACAAAGATAGGTACAGCTGTGTTTTTATGTGTGGGTCCTAAATAAATATTTTATTACTCGATACTAAAAATCTCATCACTAAGGGACTCACCAGAGAATGGGCAGCAGTATTCTCTGTGCATTGCAACAGCTACACTGCGATTTCCAACCGGCCTGCCAAGCGTGGCGATTGTAGCAACCCCCCCCCCCCGCCGTTGGGCGACGCCTATGTCCAGCAGTGGACGTCTTTCGGCTGATATGATGATTAAAAATATACAGTAGCAGTTTTGCCAGCGGCTTCATCTTAACGGAACATACTTCAGGGGTAAGAAGAATCGTTTCTCCTATTCCAGGACACGGTCTACCCGTGTGCCAAGTTTCTTCCAATCCTGTAAGTACATGAAGAGGTAACAAACAAACAGACAGACAGGGTTACTTTCTCGTTTAAATATTAGTGAATTAGTTTTAGTATATAATTTGTGTGAGTATATTAGTATCTCATATTCCGATGGGACGGCAACAAGACACGACCGGAGAGAGATCTCGCGCAGGACCAACGGCATAACGTGCTTTCCGAGGCACGGGGGTGTCACACCACCAAATTCCAAACTCCGGGCTGTCACTGAGAAATTTCTATTGGAAAAACCCAATGACAATTTTAACCCACCACCCACTTTTTCCCAGTAGAGAGAGAGAGAGAGGAGAGAGAGAATGCATAAGTTTTGCGCACACACTTGTGCACTATAAAAATGTCCCGCGCCGATGGCTAGTCTCGGTTGAGATTGGCCGCCATGGCCAAAATCGGTCAAGAGGACCATTTATTAGTATAGACAACGCTGCGCTGATATTCGCTGGTAGTTCACACAGATAACATAGGTATTCACTTCAGAACAGATTAGAATAAGTTTCATTAATTCCCTGTAATAAAATGGCATTCGATTGTTATTCTTTTCCTCACATTTATATTTTACTAATCTGTACTTCTATACTACACTTCTGGACACATCTATTGGCCTACCTTGTATTTTCAGTTTCGTTTGGTCCTAGCTAAA
>NDFZ01003213.1:0-24872 GCA_002192655.3 Mamestra configurata | reverse complement strand
CCATCTTAACATACCGAGACTCCTCCGTGCCTCGGCAAGCACGTTAAGCCGTTGGTCCCGGCTATCATTTGTAGATCTTTGGCAGACGTTACGGATAGTCAGAAGCTAGAAAATCTGACACCAGTCTTATCAAGGAGTACCGTGTTACCCAGTTAATAGGTTGTGGAAGTCTGGTAGGCAGCCGCTCCACGTAAAATACTGGTATTCAGCTGAATCTCTGGAAGCCGACCCCAATATAATTGGGAAAAGGCTAGGCAGATGATATTAAATGTTTAAAAAAAATATCATCCATTCTCCAATACTCACGTCGTTTCGGGTCCGTGTTCTGCACAACGTTCAACAACACTCTTAATTGGCAACTAGTTTATTTTGGCTGACTTGATAGTTCCTAAATGCTTGTTGATGATGAATGGTGTGATACTAATTACTGTCTTAAATATTTTTTTACATCTGAATGGGTTTTTGTTTTTAAGGATGGGAAATCATCAAATGACTTCTTCCACTCTGGGTGGAGCGGAAGGGCGTGTCAGACTCTTTCTGACTCAAACCCATCCGTGTTCCTTCTAAAGCCCTTAGCCCTCCAGGGCCGCGGTGACTCTTTCGAACAAATTTCGCAACCGTGGCAGCTGAATGGGTACTACTACTGTACTGAAAGTTTAATTTAAAAACATATAGTTATGTGTTATTTAAATAATTATTGCAGTTTTCTTGTAAACTCAGGTCCATCCAGATATAATCAAAATAACTCATATTTCCTCATCCCATCATATGAATAAAGTATCCATAAATAGTTCATATACCATAACTAGAGGTATATACCATATAATGCGGATATATCTATCTCGCAAGCTTCCCCGTTGTGACTGACCTCATAGTGACATGGTTCAACGTCAGAGGTACCTCGACGTGATTTAAACTGAACTCGGCTCCACTTTTGACGTCAGATGTTCTATGAGTAACAGGGTTTTCAATAAAGAATGTTTTTACATGATAAAGTATGTTTTTCTGTACTTGTAAAGTATTGCTATTCATTTATGACTAATGTTTTGGTTGTCATAATTGAGTTGTATTAGTAAGTACTGTTTTATAAGGAAAACGGGAATTACTATTAGGTGCGTTGACTCTATGAATGTTTTTTTTTTCTGGTTAATGGTGTTCGTGTTATCTTTATATGGCTATTTACTTGTTTAGTCACTTTGGGTCAGGAGCGTGGAGATTGGCACCAGAAGAGAGAGGCATATCTTTTGTAGTGAGTGAAGTCGAGCTATGGATGATGATGATGATTTATTTTCCAATATTCTGGTTTAAGACTGTTTCTTAATACGCCCATGAGATGATTGTAAATCGAAGAACGACATGATTGAACTTTAGTTAATGTCACCTATTTTTCTTGATGTTTCCAGAAACATCAAGATTGTGTTAACATAATACTTTTTAAAACAAAATGATGTAGATATCGATTAAATCCATGAATCATTCACGGATTACAGTCTGTTTGACTGCTTAAAGTAAATGTTCTTATCTCGGTGACTACTGTTTGGATATCGATGTGATAAAACATTTCCTTTGATTTATACCGACTGACATACTGACCTAGCCAATGTTTTCACAGTACACGAATGAAATTCTTTATTTTATTCCAAAAACCTGAATTAGCAAAATNTGACCTAGCCAATGTTTTCACAGTACACGAATGAAATTCTTTATTTTATTCCAAAAACCTGAATTTGCAAAGCAAAAATTTTAAGCAATTTTTAAATCCTCTTTCTCCGAAACCGAGTGTTGTTGTCACATACGCGTCAAGACACAGCTTGCAGAAAACTGATTGTTGCCTGTTAAAAGAAAGAAGAAGAGTACTTTGCTCTTGACAGGGTCAATTACTAATGTAATTTGTACTTCGCAAATAAAAACAAGCAAGCTTTAGGCAGTATTGCTAATGAAGTTGATTAATAAATGAATGTGATGACCATAACTCATAATTTGAGTCATCCTACTATACTTTGTAATGATCTGCTTACTCATTGACATACCGATCCATCTGTTCCGATTGACGCAATAATTTCACAGAAAGCTGTGTTCTGGAAATTTAAGGGCAGAGTCACGCCTGCCCCTAACGCATGGCGCATACGGTATGGTCGGGCCCTGCATCCTGTGTGTCCTAATCTTTAAGTTAAGGGCGGTTTGGGGATCATAATGATTTACAATTTATAAAATAGTGAATAAAAGTTTGATGAAACTTTGATGTTCTTAAATCTTATTATGTGTATATTTACTTACCCAATGCTTAAATTTAAATAAAGTACCATTGTAATGTCGTCCTTTTGCTGAAGTTAGTTTTAATTCTGTCGTCGAACTTTCTCGAAAAATGGAGCTGATATTCAATTCAACAGTGTATGTAGGAAAACAAAATACCTATAGCTGACTACATAAGGTACCTTTGTAGTAGCACAGGAAGTCGAAACGAATTACTAAAATAATTATCACAATTTAATTTACATTTGGCAGCACAATATGGCACATTACCCTTCACGTTTGTTACAGTTCTGCATCACTGACTATTTTAGCTGTGTTCCAAGATAAATGCATAATTTTGACGTGAAAATACTAATATAGATTATATATTTTTTCATAGTAATAAGGCGAGTCCAAAGGAGGTACTTTATTGTTAAAACAACCAGTTCAAGATAAAATTAACACAAGCTAATAAATACTCATGATTCATTTAAAAGTCACTGCTTTTTTTCTTACTTTAACAAAAATATTTGAAACATGCCAACAAACCAACATAAAAATGAAACGCATCACCTGTTCAAATCTTTGGTAGTAAAGAAATATTGAGTGTTTCAACAGAAAAAAAAATGACGGAAAAAAGAAACATACAATTTCAACGTTCAAAATTGGAATCCAAATTCGCTTGTCACTCATCGTATGTGACACTGACATCGTCAAATACAACACCTGCGACGAAATGACTCATTAGTCCACGTGAGTGGTTGCTGTGTTGCTGTGCCATATGTGACCCGGGGAAAGGTTGGGAACCACCGGAGTGACTCATTGATAACAACACTAAATACAGTCAAATGTAATGTATGACTAATGTTGGTATGTAGAACCTAAATATGTGGAACTGCCTTATCAAGACACGTCTTTACCTACTTTTGACGTTTCAAGTCTTTTGTTGTCTTTGTACAAAGCTAGACAGCTAGAGGAGAAAAACAAGATGCTCATTTGTTCATGTTATTTTGAATAAGGAATTAATGTTTTTAGTAATGACCTTAGCAGTCGTGATTACGATGCGTACCGGCGTCATTCGAGTTGTGCGTCAGATTTCCGCATCGGAAAAAGCATTTGCATTTCCGAGTTTGAATATCTGTGCATTTTGTATGTAACTATTAATTTCTTTTGATTTTAAAATGGTATTGTGACGAATATGTATTGAGCGGTTTAACTCATCACATGAAACATTTTCATGACTGTCAGATTTTTTGGCTTAGATTTATCGAATTATTATAATTATATGCTCTGATGACCTAAATGACACATTGACGACGTAGCTCTGAACTCAGGATCCCCATATAGATTTCTGCATAAGGAAAACTTTTGTATGGTCCCAAGATATTAGTCCCAATCGTAATTTTATCAAGATCTACTATATCTTCTCTGCCCTCCTTATATGTAGATTGCTACAAAGAACGAAGTCCTTGGCCAGAGCATTTGAGATCACAATAAAATACTGGCGCACAGCGACTGTCTGTTTGTGACCTTCAAATATTACAGTCATAACTGAAAATCCACCATGAAACACCATGGATTTTGAATTTGTATAACCCGTCAAAAACCCTTCAACATACAGACCTATTTACGTCTAAACTAAAGATTCGAACATGCATGACAAATGGCCGTTAAACCGTGCATATATATGGTAATCTGAGCTGATTACCATGAAAACAGTATAAACTACGTTCTTAACCAAAGAATAAACTACGTTTTGTTACTTAACAACTGTCATTCAGCTGCGAGTGGTGAAGTCATCGATAAGAGCCAAGAGGTCGCTCGACATCGAATAACGAGTGCATTCACCTTATTCGGCTTAGATCATCACCGCTCGCTTGTACTGTTGCCTGGCTCCGATTGCCAATTTGTTGCATGTTACATTCTGCGGTTTCGCTTCTTGTCTGGGTATTCTTTGATGTATTTTGGTTTTTTAACATTGGGCTACATTATAGTCGACATCGTTGTAAAGAGAATATTTAAAAAATCATTAATTGTCTCAGGTGACGTCAAATTTTAACAAATTAAGACAATTTAATTATGATTTCCTATAAGTTTTCAATCTTACTTTGGATATAAAAATTGGTTGTCTGTAAAGTCGGTTAACGGACGATAGTTTAACGTGACAACGTCATACTCATAACAAAACATTGATGAAATGATCTTAACGTTACAATGAGCGTAACGTTACAATGAGCGTAGCGTTACAATGAGCGTAACGTTACAATGAGTCATCCTTTTTCGTGCGTGCAGCCGGCGTTCATCGATTTATTAGACGTTGTCACGTCAAAAATTAGATTTACGCAGCTAAGCAACAGTTGGTAAAAAAAGAAACACTAAATAGTTACGTAACATTGTAGTAGAAACCTATTTCTTCGGTTAATTGTCACTAACGTTGCGGTAAGACAAGACAAGTGTTTTGTGGAACACTTCGACTTGAAGGACTTCGAAACTGCTTCCGCTTTGTTCAAGGAATAAATGTTGTAGGTTTCTAAACGGTGTTCTGTATGGTGTCGGGCGTAAAAGAATAGCACCATCCGTCGACTAAGGGACTCACCAGAGAATGAGCAGCAGCGTTTTCTATGCATTGCAACAGCTACACTGCGATCGCCAACACGCCTTCCAAGCGTGGCGATTATGGCAAATCTGGGGGCAAATTTGGGGGAGGCCTATGTCCAGCAGTCGACGTCATTCGGCTGATAATGATGACGACGAGGTTTCTATACCAATAAGAGAAATGGTTTACTTCTTATTAATTGTAACATTCCTGTTGTCATTTTTAGGTAACTGACATTCGTAGTCTGCAGCCCAAAAGTCTGCAACAATTCTCACCAAGTAATTAAATTGTGGGAGTGAGACAGGCAGACGCTTCAAGTAAGATGGGTACTGTATTTAGCTGCATCTGGTTACACTTGAAACCGACCCACCACCACCAGCATAGCTGGGGTAAAGCAAGCCAAATGATGGTGTTAAATTACTTCATAAAGTGATAGGTATGTTTTTCCGTAAACATATTTAATGCGATACTTGGTCTTACAAACCAATCTCATAAAATTGTTAGATTATCTTCGAAACGCAACCCAGAATTTAGATGATAAGCCTTAATATCTGAATTAAAATTTCATATATCAGCATTAGTCACATAGTGTGATTTGCTATTTTTGTTTTTGTTCACACTTACCGAATTGCGAGTGGGTGGATTCTCAGTCTTTAGAATCAGGGCTGTCTACTACTTTAATCAAATTCTATTGATGAAAGTCGATAAAGGAAACTGAAAAAAATATTGTTGAGGCCCTTAACTTTAGCTACATGGAATCTGAAGTATCACCAGCTATGAATTTGCCTCTTTTGTTGATTTTAAGTTATTGGTAAAATATGAAAAATATAAATAGTTTTTCAAAAAACAAAAACTAAATACAACTTGTAACAGAATAAACGCAATATACCTCCGAAGGGGTCATTGTACTCATAATTATGAACAACTTTTACAATGGGACCAACACTGAAATCACGAAAAAAAAGAGGTATTGAGACCCTTAAGAGTTATTGCGTTTATTCTGTACACGTTGTATAACAGTAAGGGAGTTAAATCGTAATACCAACACATATATGTAGGATACTATGATGGCGAGAAAACAGACATTCAGTCGCGTATGACTAGACTATATGTCGACAATGACGATGAATCATGACGTGAATTTAGACAGGCATACAATATTAATAACGTTTACAACTATGTTAGTTATGTTCCCACATAACATTATAACAGAGACTTTGATATAAATTGCTTCACCATTTATTTCCGACGCCTACACATTTTACACTCATCCCTAACGGTTCGATAAATTGCATTGAGCATGACATCAGGATGACGGTTCTATTGGATATTATCATTATCACAGAGTGTTTAGCATTCTTGTGTGGGGGCAAATACACAAACAAACTTGATGTCAATGCTAATCCCATACTCGTGAGTTTTTATGATGATGGTGACGTACAATCTTAATCAATTTGTGTTGATTGAGACCGAGGTTCTATTTTAATATTTTGTATGGATATTGATTTCGACGCAGTTGAAAAGCTGTTGTGTTCCTAATATCAACATAACATTATTTATCTTGGTCTATCATAAGAAAGTTTTTGATGAAAATGGACTATAAGATGTCGAGTTCAGTGTTAGCTAAATTCAGAGGAAAGTTATCAAGAGCCGAAATTTGAAAGACAGATGTTTATAAGAAATATTTATTAATTGCTACACAAACTTAATACCTATCTCATAAAATACGCTGTGATTGAAATTATTATTAGAGAATTCGAAATTGAAGGTAAATCATTGTTCAGCAATACAATTGAACCTTTGTAATTACGTTAAACCTACATAATAATTTGCGGTTTGTTAATGGAATTGTAATATGTAAACATCATCAAAATTAAGTGGAAGATAATACTGTCCGTCGATAATAAATGGTACGCCCATGTATTACACAACTTTGTTAAACTATGTATTTGATGTTACATAACTTTAAGTTACAGTCCACAAAGCTATTAGGTGTGCAGGCAAAAATATTAATTTTTCCACTGCACTGCCAATATTTATTTCTAATGTGTGCATTATAACTTTTTAAGCTTATGAAATACTTACGAGTGTGGTGTACAATACATAATCAAGTACTATTATATATTCTGTGACATAATTGTCTACTCAGCATACTCACAACATTGTTTAAAAGTACAACAAGCCTGGGTATCAAATATCTTTGTTGACTGAACGTCAATTAAGACTTGTTTAAACAAATGAACATCAATTTAAATTCTATATTTGAACAGATTCTATTTTCCCGCTACAAAATGATCATTTCAATTTAGCGTCTCTAACTAGTCTCGATTGTCAATTGTCAAGGCGAATGTTTCTTCCATTATTGTCTTGTTCAGTTGTGTAACTTCAATGTCTTTGATGAAACGGCAACTGGGATTAAAAGTCGAAGCGAGCCGAATAATACTTATTTGATTTATATAAAGTATCAAATCGATTAACTTCCAGAAGAAGACAATAACTAAATACGCATTTGGGAACCTTGAGAATTTAAATGTATAATCCGTCAATGTTATCAGCATATTCTTGTTTTTCTATGAAATGCAATATACTCTAGGTAGCTAGATCTATTCTATCTATATGTATAAATATTAAACGTTCTAGAAGAAAAACCAAGATACAAAACGCTATATTTAGTTCATTTAATGTTATGTCCTCTTTGTGTGTTGCCCACTCATATTAACAGGAAATTCTGGTTTGGAATCATAAAGGAAACACTATAGCCCATATTATTGTAGGCAACACAAAGGCGCTAAGGTCGGATAGCTGAGATAAAGAATTTTTGTGAAAGGTGCGAACCAGAAACAATGGTATATCCTTGGCTTAAGTTACAAAGTGAGAATCAACAAATGGCAGTCCATTGTTTAACTATTCGGTATAGCCAAGCTTAATTAGATGAAACTACTTGGTCAGAAACAACCATGTCATCGTCTTATAAGTATTCAAACTTTTAAAGCATATGTAAACTCTACATATTTGTTTATAATTAGCGTTTCACATCAAGTTACGCAAAAACACGATGTCCATAAAAGGTCGCCACATAAATGCCAAATGGCCAAACTTAGCCAGAGAGGTCTCAAACTGTTTCTATTTTTCCACCAGTTTTATTATGACTTGCTCGCTAACTACTACACTGTCGTTTAACGGTCAGGCGTAAAGAACCATTGGTCACTAAACTAGATTTATTGTTGGCATCGCTATTTGTATTAGCGGTACCACAGTACGTACACTAGTTTCGAAAGCGCTTGCAACTATTTCTAATCTAGTTCGTATCTATTTTAATTACGTGCTGGGTACCAGAGCCCTGGCATTCCAAAGGCAACATTGATCACTATACAGTTCTCTATTGTCATTGTTACTTAGGTAGCTCAACATGTCTATCGCGTAAACGACCTCAAAACGGCATTCGACCTAGTCGAGCGTAATCTAACATAACTCAAGTCGGATCGAAATCTAAACGCGAAAGTTTACGTTTCGTTACTCAACCGCCTTCAAAATATTTTGTACTCTATGTAGTAGATTTTAAAGTCCATAATTGTCTTCTATAATCAGGGACACGTGCGGAATGGAGGTATTAATGGAGTCGGTTATCTACAACAAAGCATTCCAGCGCTTTACAATTCCGGCCGGTTTACTAGCGTGTTCGCTATCGTTCTTTTACTACAGCGCTTCATCGCTGCCGTTGCCTTTCGGACCGCGATGACTCAAGCCTCGGTAAACAGTATGCGGGGCGATGAGTCACCGTTTTACACATTCGCGTATAGCGTTTGAGTAGTGTTGTCAGTCTACAGTTGGACTCGTCAAGTAACCGAACCGTCCTAGGCGTTATATTGCAGGGTTTACTGCCAAGCGCCTAGACTTTAAACATAATTGGCGAGATAAGCTACTAGTGTAACAAACATTTCGTGTACGTTGAACAAGAACAAGTTTGTGTGAAAGTGTAGGTCTAGTTTTGTAACCTGTGTGTGTGCGTGTCGGTAGTGAAACGGTCGATAAAGTTGGTGATCGTTCTGTGCTATTTGTGGATTCCTTACATACTTACTGTTGGATTTGTTAGTGATAAGTTGGTTTTATGATTTGACAATGCCGTCGAATAAGAAGCTGATTTCAAAAATGCGCCAGATCGCGCAGTGGATCTTGGTGGTGCATGTGGTGAGTTGCTCATTAAATTCATTCAGATTGTACTGCATGTTATCTAATGTTTGGAGTAAGATGAACTAGATACTATTAAAGTTCCCATGTTTGATATAGGAATATTTGAAGTAAATATGAGAAGCCAAGCAAAATATGATAATG
Organism: Mamestra configurata; assembly: GCA_002192655.3. NCBI lineage: Eukaryota > Metazoa > Arthropoda > Insecta > Lepidoptera > Noctuidae > Mamestra > Mamestra configurata. The sequence continues at coordinate 15,712 of NDFZ01003213.1, read as the reverse complement.
ATGTACATCATAAGAGGTTTCGTAAATCCATTAAATTATAAAGTTTAGTAGATCTAGTACAACATCTTTATCATCTCTTAATAATACTGAAAGTTTCCAATAAAAACACATAATTTGCTCAAGTGTTCAAGGAGGAATAAACTAAAATCGAGGCAGTAGTAAGTAAATATTGATTAGGAGCCTCCAGGCAATCCCGAGAGGTTGACTTAACTCAGTTACAAGTTCAGAGAGCAAAGTTTGCTCCTCGATACAAGAGGCACAATCTTTTCTGTTTTCAAATGCGAAAATAAAATCCTAATAAAATACCATAAAACTTTTGCCAACTCGAAAACACAGAGTCAGAACGAAATTAAAGGAGCAGACAATACACAAAGGATAAATTGTTCTCCATTGTTGACAAGTAACAAATCTAGCACTCAACTGAATAGTACCCAAACTTCATTTATCAAAGCTATGTTTCAGTCGAGTTCTATTGTTCTCAATGAGCAGTATTGTCAATTACAAAAGATTTATCACTAGATCGCCACTCCATCCGGTTTGCAGGAACTTGGTTATGGGCCATATCAAAATTTTCTCGCCTTACAAAAGCTTAAGCTGTGACAGATGAACAACGTTTACAAAAGAAGCAAATCTGATCTGTGTCCCTTTTTTATACCCACAATGACGACCTTAAAGGACTATTCAACAAAGTTTTTTAGTTCAACAAAAACTTGTCACGCTCATTGTGTTTACTCCTGCAAAGACATTGAAGGAATGAGACACATAATTATACAAAAGCATTCATTCAAAAGTCTAATCAGATTTTCATAATAATCAGCCTTAATTCTTTATCATTATTTGCACAGCTGATTTTCAAGAATGCTTAGGGTACGATGACCTGTTAGAAGAGGTGCTGAAAATTTCTTCCATAATTGCTCCCTTCATTGAAACATTCGTAAGGGTCTACTTAAAGAGACCCCCGCCCCTTTGGGTGACTCGGACTCGCAACTTAGTAATTAAGCTTATTTCCTCCGCTTGTGTTGTCGTTTCCGACAATTGTGTGCTCAGTCTAGTCAAACATGCACCCGAAATACTCGACACAACATAGAACTTTTGAAAAGAGAAAAGTAAATCCAATTTAGAGACTTCATTTTATATCTTTCTCAATTTTTCATTGGTGCCAAAGTAAACATTAATATTATGACTCGTTGACTAGACATGTCACAGACGCAGGGCTTTGCGCCAATATCAATTTGAAATGCGTCGTCAAAGCCCATGAAAGTGAAAAGAATAAAAGACAATCTGTTTAATTCAGTTGTATGGGACCTGTTTGCGGTCTCTGGTTTGCTGAACGTGACCAGACAGTAGCTGGCGGCGGCCTAGGTATGACCGTGCCAATTGCCGGCCGGCAAATGCAATTCCACCAAACGAATTCTTATGTTGTTCTGTTTTATATTGCATTGCAATCTGTTCTGTTTGCACATCTGCGCGAAGCAAAGGGCAAATACCAGGGACTTTTAGATAAATCCTCAATTCCATATCAGCACGTTCCATCGCAACAAGAACATAATTTATTAAAATTGTTATGTGTGGAGATTTTTACGTTCGATAGTAAGTCGTTTGTCGTCATCATTTGTTATTGTAAACAAAACTGGCAATTGCGATGGTGACTCACGTTTGTCTTCAGACGCAGATGCTAAAAGCTTCTCTAATTAGTCACTACTTCGGTAATCCTTGCTTGCAAGGATGTGAAAAAAACGACTAGTTGTTTTTGTCTGAACAATATATTAACTTTTAGAAAATTTGCCACTATTCTTACAAGTCATGCAAAGGTTTTAGATTAAAATATGGACTGTATACATATTGAAAAATAATGCTTCTAGAAACCCCTAGACCTATTCTACAACATCAATCATCTGCAGAGTCCTTCTGAACGCATTGTTTTTATTACTATGTAGGCCGTTGTTTGCTTTAACAATCCTTATTTGTTAATCGATTGATTCACCATCTAAAAATATTTTTGGGTGCGGAAAAAAATCACGAAAAAATGTATAGCTATGATCGCGCATTACCATATTGAAGTCACGCGACACCGCGCTATTTTAGTTCGGGATCCCAGGAGGCGTGTCTCCGATATTAATACATCGGGCCGGGCTGGTGACTCATCTGGCCGTCTGAAAGCCCCGTCTTGTCCCACATCCTTCATACTGTTTGTATTACTCATACTGGGTGAACCCGGAATCGTTTATATGGACGACTTCGCCGGTATCTAGAGCTTGTTTATTATTAACGTGATTGTCCAAGACAAATTATACAATTACGTAGGCAAATTCAAACAAAAAGGAATCCCCGCCGTTGCCAACACATTCCCAAACATCTCGGTCAGATATAAAAAAGTCTGTAGGAGATTTTTATCACATGGTTGGCAAAAGAACTTTTAAGGTCGCAATGAGTCACAAGTAAGGACGTCAGTTCACACGTGCTTTGGAAATATCTACGCATTTATTTTAGATCCTGGATTCCAAAAGGCTTACCCAATGGGTCCAAGAAATCATTTTATACTTATAAAGTAAAGCTGAAGAGTTTGTTTGTTTGTTTGAACGCGCTTATCTCTGGAACAACCCGTCGGATTTGGAAAATACTTTTTGTACATGATAGCCACATTCATGAGAAAGGCCATAAGCTATACGGGAAGGAGGAGAAAAAACGGAAAATGCGCGTACGAAGTTGCGGGCAAAAGCTAGTCTAGTAATAAAATGTTAATTTTCGTCTCCTCAGTGATCGATAGTGTTAAATGTAAAATATTAATCTATTTCCTTGTTTGTTCTTTGTCCGAGTCGCGACTTGATCTCAATCAAGGCCGGTATTGTTTATATTATTTCGACTTCCTTCCTTAGATTACTATTAGCTTTGAGTAATAGACGTTGCCGTTCCCTAATTTGCATTTTCTCTTTGAGTTGGGATTAGCAAAACCTGTTGCCAGTTTCTTTAATTGAAATGTACGATTTGTATTTATTATGCGGTGAATCAGGGAACTGAAGGTTTATTAGCTGTTTCGGCTTTGCGAATGTCTGATTAGGTTTTTCTTTTCCTTCGATATCCTTAATTCCCTGCATTGTTTGACTGCAATCTTACTGGCCACTTCAATAATGTAACACTCTGTTTAGCTTTGGTCCGTTAATACTGTTACAGAATCTGTGCCGCAATGTAGCAGGAAGGTAATAACATTGGTTACAGTAGCACAGTCACTGTACCTACCTACATATACGTATTACGACTGGCCAGGAAGTGAGCTGTTGACTACTCTACCCCCATTATACGATACAATTGATGAATGGCCAGACGCGAGCATGTGTGCTTAAGCAGAATTCAATTTGATCCCTTTCAGAGTTAACCCTTACGTTTGAATGGCGGCATTGATTTGAATCTGTAAATAAAATGCAGAGGGGACGGGCTAGTTTTTGTATACGTTTAAAATTTGGAGTGTAATTAATAATAAATAATTATAATCAAAAAATATTTGGTAGTAGTGCAGTTTTGATCTTGAGTTTCTAAAATTATCTTTGCGATTGTTATGCAGATTAGATAAGAGAAATGCTTTGATAAGATCAATTTTGGCACAAGATTGAGATCACAATAAACTGAAGATAATTTCAACTCTTTTCATTATAAAGTACAAATAAGCACCTATTTCAAATTGATGGCAGATTTTAATTAAGCATCAAAATATGCAAATAAAGAGCGTAGAAATCTTTGTAGACATCGCAAATCAAAACAGGAGGGTGGCACGGCCGACGTTTAATTATGTAAATAAATTTTCATACATAGCAAGGAATCGTTAAACAATGCGCCAGATGAACCGAGGCTACCCTTCTATAGCCAAAGTTTAAAAGAGAACTGCCCCTCGGGCAAAAACGGATCACCCTTTTGTTCTTTTTGACGCACTAACGTCCAACTTTTGGACATTTAATAAACACGTATTACTAGTACTGGTATTGCGTTATAAATTTGCATGAGTTAAAGCGTTACAAATGCCATAAAAGTGTTGCGTAAACAGCGATTACGTAAAGTACGACGTGCGTACGGTGAACTGTTTACGTAAACAACTCTCGGTTCAGTCGGAATCTATCTGAGCTGTTACTAATTTAACCCTTAATGAGAAGTACGACAGACCCTCCATGTCCGGAGGCGCGGAAGCGGGACTCATCACTGTCTCTAATGGCCTGAAACCACCCCTGGGTTAAACAGATATCATCTTATAAACAGATTCGAAAAATAAAAACATGCGATCCCGTCTGAATTGTTCTCCCATTCTTTTTTGGTACCTACGTGAAAATTTTAATTGCGATTTTTTTATGAGGTGGTATTCTTTAGGAGTTATACGTACTTTAACAAAGGTGTGTGTAGGAAGTTATATAATCTACAATTTGAATTTTATTGTTTGTTGTACCTATTCATTTTATAAGTTACGTGCAACATGCTATTTTTTGCTGCCCTTTCAGACATGGCCGGATGAAATAAAAGCAACAAACATCCCAGCAATGCGCTATAAAAATTTGTCTTCGCACGAACTAAATTTGGCAGCGTCTCCCGAAATGTTATCACCTCAAAGTATCGTCGATGCACACAATATCTCATAATATTCTTTATATCCGTCCCCATAAACAGAAACGGGTCGTGGTAATGACGCCCCGTTGAGGGGAGAGGACGTCTAACCGGCCGTTACGGTCGCTGAATATGTGACCGCTGCATTTTATTACCACTTTACTCTGCCACATAATCGACCTTCATGATGAAGGGCTTCTTTCAGACTAATAGTCGCTTGGTATGCGTTGGCCCTTGTCCTACATGTTCGGTTCCGGCTATTGTAGGGTTAATTGTTCGATAAATTCCCGAATACTTATTAATGGTGCAATTTGGAGAATTTCCACATGGCCCCTTAATATCAAAATTCATGGGACATGGATCCGTTTATACATGTGCAATTTTTCATTGTTCCAGGTCGAATTCATAGAAGCATACTGCACACCTCGCGACACAGCCCGCCGCTCCCCACAACGCAGCCGGCGCTCCCGAGAGCAGCGCCGCTCCCCCGAAGCCACCAGATGGCGTTACGAGTCCCGCCGTACAAACTACGACTTTGACTCGTGTCGGAGACCATACGAGTACGAGAGTCGTAGACACTACGGACGGGAGTTCGACGGGGATTCCGGGAGACGAGCAGAGTTTGACGCGGGTTCAGCAAGGCGTCGAGCGGATTACGAGTCCGCAAGGAGGACCGACTTTGATTTGTCGGCTCCTAGTGTGTCGAGGCGAAGCCCTGAGAGTGCCCCTGAAGGCTCAGTGGAATCTCCGCCAGAACCGGCACCGTCAGCGCCATTGAGGCACGAGAGACAGACCAGACACAGATCTCAACCATACTACGAATCTGGTAAGTTGATAACAATTTTTTTTAATAATGACAAAAACAAAAGAGTAGGTGAAACAATGATAAGCCGAATGATAACGTAGATGAATCACGTAAGTATAACACAATAGTNTGAGGCACGAGAGACAGACCAGACACAGATCTCAACCATACTACGAATCTGGTAAGTTGATAACATTTTTTTTTAATAATGACAAAAACAAAAGAGTAGGTGAAACAATGATAAGCCGAATGATAACGTAGATGAATCACGTAAGCATAACACAATAGTTTTTTTTTGATATTGCCAATTCATGTTTGTTGAGTTCATAGGTACTTTCGTGTTTGTATCAAAAACTAAAAGGGGCTAGTTGATTAGATTAGCCGAAACGTATTACTAGTACCTATGCTTCGAAGTGAATTTTGATAAAAATAATGTAGACGTCAATTTAAATGAAAAAAAAAAACACTAAATACTGTTAAATAAACGATAAAAAAACTGCTGGTTTAAAAAAACAAATATGAAGCTTTACTTCCGTTTACTTCAGCAACGCTTCACAATTTAGTAGTAGTATTAAACAAATCGGCATTTCAATGTTACCAATTGATTGGCAACACATCCTTGAAATAATACAACACAATTCGGATTACATTCAAATCGGTATGTTTGCTTACAGCAATTTTTATGCAATCCAATAAACCGATTTCCACATATTTGAGACTACAATATTTAGAATTCAAGGCGAGATTCTTGTTCGCAAAGCTTCAAGAATGTGATTTTCAGAGTAAAAATAAACTTGGTAAGCAAGAAGAAACCACTCAAACAAGAAAAGTTGACGTTAAATAGCTGGTTGGTTTCCTAAAAAACAACAAAATTTCGCGCTTCATTTTCTTTACATGGAAGCTCTTACTTTTTAAAGAACATCCTCGTCTAGGACGTTCGGGACAAAAGGTCCATTCTTCCCATGCAACAATCTTGGCAGAGCCTAGTTAAGCCATTGTTTTCACTGTGGTTAGAGATATACACTCCAGCCTTTATTAAAAAAAGAAAACCGTCTCCTCGGATTTAAAAGATGGCATCTTTGTTCCACGATCTTGGTAATTAGGTCAGTTTAATCTGGTACAAGTGCTGGTATGTGATACTGACGTATAATAAATATCCGACTGGTTGGATACTTTCCAGCTTTTGTGGGTAAAATACTTGGTTATCATCATTGAAGTGAATGTTAAAATGTAATACAATTACATCAATATGATGTGTTTCAATATCATAAAAAGCGTTCAAAGTCCTACTTCTGTTCTCTCTTTGCTGACGTAATCAAACATTCTGTCTTTTTGTAATACAATGCCTTTGCGTGCGACTAAGCCTTTGCATCAAAGTACGTCTACGTTATCGGAAAATACAAGTACCAAGCATTAATTACACGATTGCAGTTTTTTTTATCATCCAGGGACTTTCATTCGCTAATACCAGCTAGTATTGAAGCAACAATAGCAAGTTTTAATCAGCCCTTTTGTCGTTTGTCCGTCCGTCTAGACACGGCTGAAAAAATGTCCGGGATTTATAATCACAGAGGCTTTTATTGTAAGTTGAAGTATTTTTCCATTGACGCTTGTTTACTGTGAAAGGTTTTGGTTTGATAACCCAAATTCGAGGGATATTCTCTTGAGTTTCAAAAGGTTTGGTGTAAATAGAGTCTAGAATCGATTGAAAATCTTTAAGTGCGCTACGTACGAGTCGATTACCTTTAACCTTTCACTGCCAACGCGCTTCAGAAAGACATTTAACACGTTAATCGCAGCAATTTAACAAATTTCGAGTCGCGCGGCCTGGTCATCCACGCGGAAAAGTAATTACGTCACGTAATGACGTCACTTACCCCCCCATCTGCACTCTCCACGTCGCTAATAGACAATTTGCACAGTTTTTGACGCCGTTTTGTTCAATTGACGCAACGTGTTGAGCGTATTGGGACTTCTCTTATATTTGATGGCGGCACTTTCGCTCGCAATTGTGTTTATGACAATGTGTTTCAATAAAAAGCAAGTTAGATATATGAAAATAATATGGATTAAGTGTTATTTAGGGCCCATTTGAAAAACGGTAAAGGCCTTAAAGGATAATTTGATGGCAGCGAGTTAAAAAAAAAACATCAAATATAAAACTCACTATCACAATAAAAGTTTTACAAACTACAAAGAACAATGCTCTACAGAATAATCTAAATGAGGCAACGGAAAATACGGTATTAAAACAAAAGAGGCGCAGACCTTGTTCTAGGGAGCGCATTAAAAAAAAGTTTATTATAAAATGGCATACTACGACTGCCTACGATTCGTTAGTTCTTTCCTATCGTCGTGACTTTTAAAATCCAGACTTTTATGTTCATGATGCATTCAAAAGGAGTCCTTTGTTACCCGAAGCAAGGAATACTTACTCCACTCGTTAGGGTATTTCGACGTGCCTTTGAAATAACATTAGCTGTGCGTGTAGGCACGTGTATGAGGGGTTTAACGTATTCATTAACTAAGGTAATAGTCCTCCAGATCCGATTGAAATAGTAATGAATAAGTTTAAAAACGAGGNCACGTGTATGAGGGGTTTAACGTATTCATTAACTAAGGTAATAGTCCTCCAGATCCGATTGAAATGGTAATGAATAAGTTTAAAAACGAGGGAGACGAGTCTTGTCAATGAGCGCTGTTTCAAATGCGTCGTAAATCTCAGTGTGTACATAGCTAATAATGAAATTGTTCTTGCTGAATGTAAATAATGATAAGTAAGTAGTGTAGTAATAATTTCTTATCAAGATTGCTTTCATAACATGTATTAGGAGACAAAATATGAATCTTCAAAGCAGACAAATGATTGAATTTTGCTGTAATTATTTTAAGTAACGACCAGGCAAAACAGTTAAATGAATATTCTAAACACCCCCTAAATGGAACGTTTATCAAAAGCACCCATTGTCCTTTCATTTCACCGATTCGGGGGCAAATAATAATTACTACTGGCAACGATGGCTAATTTATAACCACAGAAATTCTACAATAGCATTCTTTACGAAATCCAAATACCACCATCAATGTATTATGAACATGCTTTTGGCTTCAAAAAAGATTTTATAAACTTTTCCACGTTCTTGAAAAAATGCTTTTCAATTCTTAACAATTGGTTGCATTCTTGAGGGGATGTGGATTCACAATCCGGACGTTAGGGTTTAAACGACATCACTTGAGACAACCTGAGCCACATTAGAAATAGGAGAAAAATTGTAGATCCGCGTCTGGCTCGTTACCGACTATAGTTTATCTTCTACAGCCACTCCAATGACACTTGAATGCGAACTCATTCTCTTTAAATTGTCTTCACATGTATGTAAATTATAAGGTAAAATCTTCATATGCTGTTTGTTTTGTTACAGAATCATCATCAGAGGATCGATCTACATCTTCAGAAGGCGAGGAAGACGAATTTGGCGAATTTGATCCATTCGCTACAGCACCTTCTCTACATTCCCCAGACAGTGGTCGCTCTGATCCGCGATACGCCAACGCGCCACGCAGAAACCCAAGTCCTTACTACTACGGTGATTTGTTCAAAACACCTCAACAGCAACAAGCCCCATCGGCCCCGACTATCTCTACAACATCTTCTTCTCGTGGCCCACGATACAGGAAGTCAGCCAGTCTAGACGCACCTCACGTTGCTCCCAGACCGAATCTACCCAAAAGATTCTCAGTTGCTGAAGATGGTTTTCGTGAGCTAGAGCGCTCATCATCTTCGTCTGGTGAGAGCGCGTGGATGCCGCCGAGGCGTCGCGGGCGCGACGCGGCCGGCTGTGCGTGCGCCGCGCCCGAAGATGTAGAGGAGCGTCAGCCTTCTCGCAGCGTCTTTTACGTGCCGGCGCCACTGCCCCGCTGGCCGCAAGAGATGACCACCAGACAGATCTACGAAACAGCGTTCGACTGCAAAATTGCACGATCGGACGATGACTTGGATGACTTTGACAGAGTCAGCAACCATCCAGCTCTTCTGCAAGCTGAGGACCGTAAAGTTATTTCGTCCGCATCATCTGCTTTTGAAGCCGTTGAACGTAGCGAACCAGACTACAAAGGTCGTCGCAAGGTGACTATGAAGACAGATAGTGTTCGACGTTCTAAAATCCCTACAATTCGTCAAAAAAGGGAGAATGAGAGCAATGCTTGTGCCTTGTCAGAGGAATTGGAAAAGGTTCATATTGAGGAAGACGGACGGACAGCGTCGACGTCTCAACTTCCACTTCGCGGTTACACCCCGTCGCCGCCGTCAACAGCACCTTTGCCAACAAAATTTCAACAGAAAGACGGCTCTGCCATGAATAGTATTAAAAGCGCTCCGAATTTGCCTCAGTCACAACCTGCACACCCACGTCTCAAAGACTTAAGGTTGCCAGTGAAGTCACTGCGCGCTCGGGACACACCCACTAGTAGCGATGCTAGCATGGCTGATGTGAAGGGTTCAGCATCAACTGAACTGGATCTTGGACAACGACTGAGAGATTCGAGTCGCGAATCTCGCGATGGTGATGATGAAGGAGGGCAATCAAAAGACGGTATTTTTTTAGAGATTAAGGGTCGGCCCACTTCCGATTCTGACACACCTGAAATGAATCGGTACACGGGGCCAAAGGGGGTCGGCCCTATAATGGAGTTTAAAGGAAGGCCTGGAGTAATTCGTCCGCGTCGCAAGTACTCGAGCACAGAAAGTATGGCCACGAGCAGCAGCGGAGGCAGCATGGAGTCATTGCGCAGTAGTAATAGTGAAGGAGACAGGAGTAGTAGTAGTTCAGAAAGTCGTCATTCATCATCGCTAAGTTCACACAGCTCTGATTCGGGAAATGTCCCTTTCACAAAGTCGCATCATCACATGCAGCTGTCGGGGTTTGGGCACCATCCAGCTAAGTTGCACATTCTAAGTCCCATTTCTGATAAATCTTCGCAAGAACAAGCATCAGAAACATCCGATAATAACAAAAACAACAACTCTCAGAAAGTATCTCCTGAAGACTGTGAAACTGGTAATACGATGCAAACGACTGTGGAAATTGTTGCCAAACCTAAACGACGTGCGTTACAAAACAGGAATCTTTTGAACCTTACATTTAGACACTCAACAACTGGTGATTCTGAAATTCAAGGCTCTGACAGTGGAATTTCCATTCACTCGAGAGAAGGCGTAGACTCACGAAACGCTTTCATTAATTTCAAGAACAGTAACACTGAAGAGGAACGTAAAGATGAAGACGTTGATCTATCTGATCTTCCTTTCGACATGCCCAAGTTGAGGAGACGACGGGCTGAAGCCGAAGCCGACTTGCGAACCTTGCCTTTTGACATGCCCAAATTGCGCCGAAAGTTACGAGGGCAGTCATTACAACTGAATAACGACTTTGGAGGGGCTATCTCAAACGCCTCATCCAGCCAAAGCGTGGAAGACTTAAATCAAGGTTGGTATTTCTATAATTTATTAAAATCAAAATATTGAGTCACTTCATAATTTTCCAATGATCTTCAATAATTCTTTCATGTCAGAAGGGTTTACATGTCAATCTTGTGAGAAAGAAGTATACTCGAAGGGTCTGTCTACTCAAATTGTTGGTTCTTTCTAACTCGAAGCGACCGCCACCGCATTATGCCGATTAAGACGTATGACTTCGGATTGCTCTACACGAATTTCTCTGGTCCAAACGCCCATCCAATATTTAATTTGCTTGAGTGCTTTTTGAGGGAACTTTTTCCTGTACATGTTGGGAGCAATTTGTAACCGTTCACTTGAGTTAGGAGTTCGTTTCGCGGGGAATTGCGTGTGGTTTGACGTAATAAGTGGTGGCGTCTTAGATTCAATCAATGCTAAAAACAAAAGTTTAGTCACTCGACGGATTTCCTAATTTAATTTTATTTCTTCTTTTCAGGAAACAAACACAAACCGAATTTGAAGTTGAATTTTGACAGCGGCAGCGGCGGTTCTGGCAGTTCCAAGGGACTGCGTTTGAATTTGGGACCTATTGCTCCGCCTCGAGATTTGGTTGACGCTTCCCTCCCACTTGACCGACAAGGGTGAGTTGATTTCTTTTCAAAGCCAGATTACCTAACCTAAATGAACATAAATATTTATCAGTGAAGCATTAATCATAAATTGCAGATGATAATATTTATTTATTTTATGCTTACAGGTGGTACCACGGAACCTTATCGCGCGTTGAAGCTGAAAGTCTGCTAAGGGATGCGGATGAAGGCGCTTTTTTGGTTCGAAACAGCGAATCAGCCAAACACGACTATTCGCTAAGTCTGAAGTGAGTATTCACTATCACTTAGAGAAACATATTAGTCATTTTGTTTACTATCTACTACAGTAACCTACGTCTTTGGAATATTATTTACACAGCTTTGCTGATCTTTGTTTTTTCCTTGTTTTACAGATCTACACGTGGTTTTATGCACATGCGTATTTGCCGTGCTACAGACGGTTACACTTTGGGCGGTGCTGCGACAGCATTCCCTACTGTGCCAGCTCTGATGCGGCACTATGTCACTGCCCAGCGGCTTCCAGTTCGAGGTGCGGAACACATGGCTCTGTCCACACCTTTGCCAGCCGTCCTACTATGAACATCCCATCAGGAAAGATGGGTTTTATAATTTTGGGTGAACCTCGATCAGTCGATCGGCCGGTTCGAAGTTCAGAAAGGTGTACATAGACAGCGATCGGAAATCCAAGGTGTGATTATTTTTTGTTAAGATTGCTGAAGAAAGCACAAGAGTGAAGGAGTTACTTATCGTATTCGTATAGCTTTAGGAACCCAGTGAATAATACCAAAGAGTTAGGATTCAATGATTTTTGCTAATTAACTGGCTTACATTTATTTGTATATGCTCAGGTAGCAGTGTAATTTATGCTAGTCCAGAATATCGCAGCCACATATATAAAATATATTATGTATTCGCATATAATCATTTTCACATTTAAATGTATACTGTGTGTAACGAAATAGGTATTTATGTCGTCTTGCTTCGTATTACTCATTCATCGTTTATCTTATGCATCGATACCATATATCTTTTATTAATCAGTGTTAACTGTATGTATATTGTGCGTTTGTTTGAAATTGACGCAAACGATGATATTAGGTAGTAATATTGTGTGATAATTCGTTTTGCAAACAATTTGCGATGAATCATCAAAACATAATAATGACCTCTGTATTCATTTTCAATAACATGGCCTAAGCAATAGACTAGTAATGTAATCACCTATCTGCTATATGGTCTTGACATGGATAAAGACGTCAAGCTTAAAGTAGACTTTGAACTAAATATTGTTGTTGTCTTGCGCTGTAAACTATAGATTTCTACCGCCAACTAATACGTAAGTTTGAAAGTGGAGGAAAATTCCTTTATTTTCGAACACAATGACACATTACGAAGATACTTNAGACGTCAAGCTTAAAGTAGACTTTGAACTAAATATTGTTGTTGTCTTGCGCTGTAAACTATAGAATTCTACCGCCAACTAATACGTAAGTTTGAAAGTGGAGGAAAATTCCTTTATTTTCGAACACAATGACACATTACGAAGATGTGATGAATTTTATAAGTTCTGTAATAGAAAAACAATTTATTGCAGAAATTATTTAGAACGATATTGCCATGATTCACAAATCACATAGATACAGGTGTGAAGAATCAAGTCTGAATATAAATTCGTTTAAACAATAAGTGACTCACTATGAAAACATTCAACTTTATATTAAAAGCGCGTAAACTGCTTACGCAAACTATAAAATGTATTCAGCAAGGTTAAAAACAAATCAGATTGCAAACCGTGGAATATTTATGTAGCAAACATGAAATAGGTGGGTACAGTTGTCACATTGATGAGTACATATAAATAGAACCTTGATGTAATAGATACAAGGTTGAGTTTAGTAGAGATTGTAATAGCATGATTCATAAGCACGTGGGTCGTATAGACACGAAAATAATATCGATTTAGTACAAAACTGTACGGAGTAGACTTGATGTCAGTTGGAACTTTTATACACTGTATGTCAAACATAGTAGATATAGTACTACTTATTTATATCGAAACCTCAAGTGTTTGTGCTAATTTCAAATACTTTGAACGATTGTCGGAATTTTTTGCTTGCACACTGACTTCATGAATAATTGTTGTCAGGCAATTATATATGTTCTAGAAATAGAAGAAGCAAATACACTTGAGGTACAAAACATTGGCCAACATGAAACGATATTAAATAGAAATAAATTTTGATATAGCTTTCATACTATAGTGAAGTCTTAAGCTAATCATGATAATAATGGCACATAACAGAATATTATAAGATCATAGATGAAGATTGCACATGTTATGTAACTTTCACGTGATGACTTATTTATATTTTTTGTTATATTAGAATTTAAGTAGAGTAACGGGATGGATTATGGGGCCCTCAGTAATGGATAGTTTTAGTTCCTCTTCATAGTTTTATATCACTTGGCACTTTTACAACGACATCTATTGACGGCCAGTGATGTACTCAATGAAAGGTGTAGCAGCTATATTTAATAGATTCTTCTGTGATTTTGTGTTTAATACAATAAAAGCCAAAAAAATGTTGTGTATTATAAATTAAGTTCATCGTATTTATTGTGTAACGCATATTCATGCTTAATTATGTTTCACATTTGTGTAATAATTTACAACAAGATCTCATGAAATACTTCCTCTGGATGGTTCAGTTACCCTAGTGTTAATTTTGATTGATTTGTACCTGATTTTTTGAAAGAAACGTTGTTTGAGACTTAAAAATAAATTACGTTTTAACAGATTTATTTTGTTAGTTAATTTAGTGATCATTAGAATAGTATTAACGTAGATATGTATGGGAATGAACGAATTTTTCGAATGTATGTGACATTTATTATTGTATGTAATTACTTAACCACCGCAAAGCAGCTTTTGCAAGCGTGCAACTAATTTTAATATAGAACTTAATATACCGTTTTATTATTAAGCAGTGGTACTTATTACATGAGAATGGGAATCATTTGGGTCCAGAATCATCGTCACTGACGATTTTTAACAAATCTACATTTTGTAGAAAACATAATTTCTTAATCATCCGTCTCATGTACTTTGTACGAAGTATGATTATGTAGTAAACGCGTAATGGAAGGTAGGCTAAAGATATCGGATGAAATTATTATATTTGGAAGTTTTGAAAACGTGTCAAAATTTTTTTCATGAGCGAAATAGGTCCCGAAACGGAGTTAGGTAAAAATTATAGCTTATAGTAGTTATAATCAACTGTAATTTTGAAGGTGTAGTTTGAAATTGAAGAAGAAATAAATTCCATAAAAATTACATATATCTTTTATTCCTGTTTTATCTTTACCCTTAACATGCCTTTAACCCAAAATTATGCAAAATCACTACGAAAATTCTTCAACATGGTTTACAAATAATTTGAAACTACACTATTTGGTAGACAATGCCAACACAATCAAAAAGGTTGATTTCATGATTTTAAAATAGCCTTCACAACTGCGATACTCAATGGTACGTGCGGCGGCGCTCTCCGGGCAATCAGACTCACTCTGCCACATACATTACAGTCTGGCTAATGTGATACCAGGGACAGGGTAAAATTTTTAATCTGGAACTAAGGACTACCAACAAGAAATGAGAGGGATATGTGAAAGGACAGCCATCGGCCATCTTATCTAGCTACACTGTTATGTCATATACAAAATACACTAGAGGACCTCACTCTATTGTGACTTTCTGCCCATTAATAATGAGCACAAACTATGTTAAATTGTTTGCTAGAGGTAATCCCTGGAAGCTGTAAAATGATTAGGTACGAAAATTAAAAATTTACTGATAGAAAGCAACACTATCGATCATTGCCAAAAGCAATTTTTTAATCCGAAATAATGAACTGATTCCATCGGCCCTGGGAGAGGAGAAGCCCCGTTTTCTCCAAGTAATAGTATAAGAAAATTTATACCCTATGAAATACTTTGACGGGGACGGGATTCATGAATCAGGATCATTTTGCATTATAACCTACACACAGTAGCATTAATTACATTTTCACCCTACAGTCTATCACAGCGTCATCTATCTACACAAACGAATATTCAGAGATCAAATGTTTACATTTGAATTTAGATGTCGCTTTACCAGCTACATAGGCCTTCATATGAGCGCCATCTCCACATTGGTTCGAATACTATTTGATGCAGGGGTAGCAAACGAAAAGGAGAGCATTTGCGAATAATTCT
>NDFZ01003212.1:0-14473 GCA_002192655.3 Mamestra configurata | reverse complement strand
GAAGAGCGTGTCAGACTCTTACTGACTAAAACCCATCTGTGTTCCTCCTAAAACTCAAAGCATTTATTTCAATTAAACCACTACAGGCACTTTTGAATTCAGTCCAAAGAGGTGAAGCTATTTGCTCGTTCCAAAGCGTAGATCTCTATGGAGAAGAACGTGCAAGAAACACCACGGACACTGTTTTAAATCAATATTTTTTGACAATGAAATGTCAAAAAATCATACGNGTAGATCTCTATGGAGAAGAACGTGCAAGAAACACCACGGACACTGTTTTAAATCAATATTTTTTTTACAATGAAATGTCAAAAAATCATACATCCCACCCATACAAACAAAACGATTTGGGAATACTTTAATTGTGAGTTTTTGATTTAATTTAATTTTATATCTTTTTGGTATAGCAGGAATAGAAATATACACTCTGTGTAAAATTTCAACTGTCTACTTATTACGGTTCTTGAGATACAGCCCGCTGACAGACAGACAGACGGACGGACGGATGGATGGACGGACGNGTCTACTTATTACGGTTCTTGAGATACAGCCCGCTGACAGACAGACAGACGGACGGACGGATGGACAGACAGACGGATGGATGGACGGACAGACGGACGTACGGACGGACAGTGGCTGCTCAGTAATAAGGTTCCGTTGGTTACCCTTCGGGTACGGAAACCTAAAAAGTATGCGTGCTGTTTGATTCGTTGTAAAGAGTGGGCCTTCTGTACTGTTCTGTGCTTTAGATGCGGCACAGTGAAATTGGCTTATTTCCAAAAAGACTGCATATGCTTGAGTAGTCACGGTCGGTTCAGGCTTGTTTGGAAGATCAAGGTTAGTTTACCAGTCTATAATTACATCTTTTGTGTTAGTTGAGTATAACTTTATTATTTAAAACCTTTATTTGTTTTGTTTTTTTTTATATGTTATGTGTTGGAGCAAATAAACACTTTTTTTTTGTTATAAGTCGTTGACATTGATTAAGGGTTTTTTCACGTTGTAATAATCTACTTGATCTATTGAATCAATTTGATTGGAGTGAAGGAAATTTTTGTGTGCAGTGTCGTTGGATAGGCCGTTTAAAAATATTGGGGTTTGCTAAAATAGTTTTTCCATCCAAGGATTCGTTTGCGAAATATTTAGCTTTAAAGTGCTATTTCTTATTAGAGTTAAGTGTGTCCCCCTCTGTCAGGTAAAACGGTTTTTGCGGACGTGAAAAAATTCATGGTATAAGCATATATATAAAAAAATTTGAAGGAAAACTATCACCGCTACCTAAGCTTAACGAGTTAATGAGTAATAGTCGACCAACTTATAAAATGCAACTGGGTAATTAAAAAAATACGAACCATTCCATTGAAAATGACTTAAAACCCAATGCATTTGTAACTTTATAGGAGGAGCTCGTTGCTAAATAATAACAGCCGCATGGGTCGATCTTTAAGGTTAAGCAACGCTTGCCGATGTTGGTCTGTGGATGGATGACCATCTTAACATACCGAGACTCCTCCGTGCCTCGGAAAGCACGTTAAGCCGTTGGTCCCAGCTGTCATTTGTATATCTTTGGCAGTCGTTACGGATAGTCAGAAGCCAGATAATCTGACACCAGTCTTGCCAAGGAGTACCGTGTTACCCAGTTAATGGGTTGTGGAGGTCTGGTAGGCAGCCGCTCAACGTAAAATACTGGTATTCAGCTGAATCCGGTTTGACTGGAAGCCGACCCCAATATAATTGGGAAAAGGCTAGGCAGGCAGAGGCATTTGTAACTTTATAACCTAAGTATAGTTAAGTACATTTTACTATCTGGCATGGTTTACGAGACGGGATACTACGGAACCCTACACTGTGCGTGGTCCGACACGCACTTGGCCAGTTTTTTTTTCTTGCGATTGGCACAGCTTTACCCCAGTTACGCATCTACTTAGATTTTATTAGTAATAACCGCTTATGGGCCCTCAAAGTAACGGCCCACTTTATTGTCTAAACGTAAGGGATACATAAAAACAATAATTATTTCGCTCGTTAAGCTTTTTATGCCGAAGCGCGAAGTTTATTTTGTGTGAATAATGATTATGAGGTTGATGAGTGAACACCAGACATTTGTTGTCCATTAATTTTATCGGTTACAGCTATAAAAAATGAGGCAAATAAAGAAAAAAAAATGGGGCAAAATAATATATGTAATAATATATAATATTGACAAAAAAGATATTCAGGGCGAATTAGGCAAAAAAGTGGGTCGAACAAGGAATGACATAATTGGGTCGAATCTCAAGAGGTGAATCTTAAACCAATCGTAGTAAACACAGTTAAGAACAGCCATTCGGATCAAACGCAAACCGCAAAGATATCGGTTTAGCGGTCATAAGTTGTGGGAAGCCACTAGTTACAAACTTAAACCTAATACCCCTTTGTGATAGAAGCAGGTATTGTTTGGAAGGATTACCGGTTTTTTATATGAGAGTCTTCAATAGATTGATGGGCGATGTATACGATCGTATAAATACATTTATCGCCTGTGTCTAACATTAAAATGTCCACTAAGTAAGACTTACTATCTTATTTAGTGGTCCTTATATTATTCCCAAACCTATAAAACGAGGGTTTATTAGAAAACTAGCTGTTATCCGCGAAGCCGAAGATATGTAACGGCTAGTTTTAGCTCGCGTTAATATTGAATTTCGGACAAACAGGTAGCGATTTTCATCAAAATTGGTTTAGCAATTTAGGCGTGAATGCGTTACAAACAAACACACTTTCGCATTTATAATATTAGAGTAAGGACAAGGATATGGAAGGCATGAACTAATCAATCTAGGCAAAAAATGTTCCAAAAGCGTAGAGGCCAAAGTATTTAGCCGTGCGTGCTACGGCGTAGCAAGGCTCGTAGCAAAAGGAAGTAGACCTTTCTTTGCTACGAACTGTGCTACGCCTCGTCGTTGTGGTTATGTGCATTATGTCGACTACAAATTGAGCTAACTTCAAAACTGGGTAGAAGGTCATATAGCCACTTTTTTAGGGTATTAATCCCAATCTTATTATCATCATTAAGATAACATTTTATTGACATTAAATATGTGTACAAGTGAGTCTATGCCTTCTGTGCTAGGAAAAAATACCTGTGTTTCAGGAATCAGTGTCTGCAGCCAAACAGTAGGTGAGAACCCCATTTTCTTACCCTAACCTAACCTAACATGTATACTTATCTATTAGACCTTTTTTTGGATGGGAAATCATCAAAATTGATTTCTCCCATCGTGGGCGAAGCGTGAGGGAAACTCAGACCCTTACTGATTAAAACTCACCCGCTTCACATAATGATAATTCCGTAACCCTGGCTTCTCTATTAGCCTAAGAATGTTTGTCTAGTCTAATGGATAAATATTATGTTATTGTATCTAAAGTTTTAGTAGTGCTTAGCAAAATATATGATAGTTACCCATTTCATTTAAAATATTGTTTTCTTATTTGTTTTTTTTAATGCATATGCCTTGTGTTTTCTTCACACAACCTTGGTCGACCGTTAGAGAATGCCTAAGGCATTAAGTCCACTATTGTACCCCGTCCTCGTCTCGATAAAACCTTTTTTAAATATCCTCAACGTCATGGAGGGAGGTATTATTTATGCTTCCTTTGTTTCGAGTTAGTAAGTCGGTTCATCCGTTTATTCAGGGCGACTAGTTATGTTAATTAGAGATGTAGTGATGGTACGTATTCTGTGTTTGTTATTCATTCTTTAAAAATACCTTGTATACTAGTAAGGTCCAATTTTTCAATAGTCACATAATTTTACCTAAGAAACAAAGATGGCGTCTTGACAGATTTTGTATAGAAATATGTCAAACAGCCATACCTATGCCGCATGGATTTTAGATGGAATAAATCCAAAATAAAAACGTCAAAGCATTCGTGCTAGGCCCTCTGCACTGGTGGCAGCACTCGCCGGACATTTTAACTACTTTCTGTGTGTCGGGAAGTCGGTGACAAGTACTCTAGGTTCTCTGTCAGTGTTGCATGTCATAAAATCCGGTCTGTTATGTCCCACTGCTAGGAAAAGCCTTCTTCTGATGCAGAGAAGACAATAGCATTTATCAAGGAGAGTGGGGAATTTCGGACTCTTATCACTTAAGACATTTACTCCTTGCGGTATTTTATACTAAAGTTGTGGTTTGTGCTGTCAAAAATTAGCCTGAAAACACTTATTATTAAACAAAGCATATAGCGGGATCTTGGTTTACTTGTCCATAATTGAATAATGTCTTTTAAAAAGATATCTAAATTGAAGAAAATCTAGACCTACGGGATTGGCGAGTTCTGCTAAAAGACATATTAACAAGGTATAAAGTTTTTCAATCTCCATTGAAAAGAGAGGGGATCGCGTTGCAGAATTTGTGTGACACCAGGTCTAATTAACCGACTTCCAAAAAAGGAGGAGGTTCTCATTTCGGTTGTTTTTTTACGTTTGTTACCTCATAACTCTGTCATTTATGAACCGATTAGAAAAAAATATTTTTCATGTAAAAGGATATATGTTCCGATTATTCCCATAGAAATTTCATCAAAATCACTTCTATAGTTTGATTTTTAAATCAAAATATATGGGGAAAATAGAAAATATATAATTCAAGCAAAACGAAACTGCGTGTTTTGTTTTCTTGTGACATTCCATTTTTGGTTCTCTACCATTTTCATAACATCAGCGTTAGTGTAATTAAGGGTCCATACGAGTTGTAAAGTTGTCGTTTCGGACACCGGTACATTACTTTCTTTAATGTACCTACCTGTTTTGGGTNATTAAGGGTCCATACGAGTTGTAAAGTTGTCGTTTCGGACACCGGTACATTACTTTCTTTAATGTGCCTACCTGGCTAATGTTTTGGGANTCATCAAAATCACTTCTATAGTTTGATTTTTAAATCAAAATATATGGGGAAAATAGAAAATATATAATTCAAGCAAAACGAAACTGCGTGTTTTGTTTTCTTGTGACATTCCATTTTTGGTTCTCTACCATTTTCATAACATCAGCGTTAGTGTAATTAAGGGTCCATACGAGTTGTAAAGTTGTCGTTTCGGACACCGGTACATTACTTTCTTTAATGTACCTACCTGTTTTGGGATTGGCATTTGTCCTTATTTTAGCTACAATAAATTACGGTCTGATATTTATTGGTATACTTAAGCAATAATAGCATTATCTCTACATACGAGTAGTATAAAAGAAAATCGCTTCCCGCCGTCTGTACGCTTATATCTTTAAAATTACGCAACGGATTTTAATGCCGTATTCACCATCATTTAGAGATTTCCCGCTGGAGGGTTTATATATAATAATTATAATAGCATTATAACTAAAGTTATAAATAGTGTAGAAAAGTCGATGTTTTGCCAAAAAAGATTTTCGGGCACACACCAGTAAATATTACCAGTAATAATGTACAAAACTATCTTCTGCCCGGGGCTTCGCCCACGTAGCAAGCGTTTTATTACCCAAAAAATAAAACTAATGAGATAAAAAATACTTATCCTTTGTCCCAATACTAGACATCACAGATAATATTACTAACTTTTGTCCGCGGCGTCACTCGATATTGTAACACTAGGGACTCCACCATTTGTAACAACAGGGACTCCGCTAGTGTTACTTATTGTTATTATAATAAATGAAACTATATTGGAGATTTAAAACTTTAAAATATATTTGGCATCTGCCTTTAACGAGGGCTGGTGCCCGAGTCCTTGATAAAAACAAAACATATTTTCGCATTCGTATTTCAAATTCTTTTAGTTTTCACCTGACGCTTCCAAAGGCTATCTTGTCTGCCAGAGACCTGCAGACAAGGATATCCTCTTTACAATATTAACATAGATTTTCGCAAAAAAAACTAAACCGTCTCCAGATTTTCATCTATATATCAAAATCAAAAATCAATCAAAATCAAAAGTCATTTATTCAAATTAAGCTGAGTGCCAGCACTTTTTGAACGTCAAAGTGCTACAAAAAGACAGTCCCCCAACACGCCCGCCCGTCAGACACCACTTCCTAGTGTTTTAGCTGGGAAGGAGAAGTGGCGCAACAAACTCCCCCATATGTAAACCTAACCTATTTTACATTTGTGGCCCATGTAGCAATCCATGTAAACTTAAGACCATGAAATATACATACCGACCATGTACTGATAACTATAGGATTATGATTACCAAAATTCATTAAAATCAGTTCAGCGATTAAGTCGTGAAAGAGTAACAAACTGAAATATAAACAAATTCACTTTCCCATTTAAAACATTAAATTAGGAAGTACGGATAACATGAAACAAATAGGTTAAGTCACGTTTTCTAAGACTTTTCCAACAATGCCGGATTTCAAAGCCCGCGTTATAATCCCACGAGCGCGGCATGCAGGAATGGTTGACTTAATCCAGTATAATTGAAATTCAGTGTAACTTACTTAGAAATTAATTGAATTAGTTCATCAAAGTTTCAATAATCCCTGCATATATCGGATACCTATGTTAGATAGTTGTGAAAGCGATATAATTATGTTGTCTAAGATTATGACCTTTGTTAATGAGGTTAGCAATTAATTTAATTGGATAAATATTTGCTGGAAAACTAGCTGCCGCCCGCGGCTCTGCCCGCGTGAATGTCGAAAACTATCCCAACTAAACATACTCCCGGGATAAAAAGAATCCTATGTGTTATTCTAGACCATAATCTACCTCTGTGCCAAATTTTATCAAAATCCGTTCTGCTGTTCTGACGTCAATAACAAACGTTTATCCAAACTTTCGCATTTATAATAAGTATTAGTATATATTAAAACAGTGTTTCATACAAACTTTAAAGTCCTGAATCTTGGAAATTAACGTACCGATTTTTTGGCATAAGTATAGTATAGTACCTACTTACATCAAAAAAATTAGTTGATAACTTTTTTGTAACAGAATTAAGAGAGAGTAATCTATTTACTTTCAAAAGAACATCTAAAATTGCTTTCACTGACGCAAATGGTCCAACATCAGGGCTAAGTGCGGAAACTATACCCAATAGACAGATAGATTGCTTTCACTGTCTTTCTTAACTCGCACACACAATAAGAACTCGTAATTTTGTATGACATACCGTGCGTGAACATTCTAAAGTCCCACGTTCTTGCCAAGCCTATTCCCAACTTTCCACCAACCGGGCACGATTTCTAACCTGAAGAAATCCCAGATAGAAAAACTCAATAACACTACGCCCACCCGCAGCCTAATGCATAAAACACGACATCATGTGTCGATTGCAAAATCACTTTTTTATTTTAATAGTATTCATTGCGCGTGTAACGATGTCCTACTGTAGGACAACGTAACACGCGCGATGAATACGGTCTGGTACGGTCTGTAGGACTCCTACAGACGAATTTTAAACTTACGAATCAATGGAGCTGGAATTCCATTCGATTGAGAAATAATGCAATTTTATGATTTACGCAATTTGGGTCCCCGCTGATAAAATTCATCGTTAAGTAAGTCATTTTAAAACTATTTTAACACTTTAAGGGACTTGATATTCAAAGCGGACAGATAAAATGTATGGCGTCAAAGGAGCATTGCCCATTGTGACTGGTGAATTTGAGACTTCTGATGAGGCCCATTGTGAGCAACCTCGTTTCGATTAATATTTATGGTACCTTATTAATAATTATGGACTGAGTAGTAATATAGTTATAGAGGTATGCGGAACAGAGAGTAAAGTCCCGCACACCACGATTGAAAAGGGAGGATCCTCCGACTAGACGGTTGTGTCTGGTGGACAACTGCCCGATTGTTGATATTCGGACTGTTGTATATATTTAAATCGAACGGAGAACTTTGCTTGCGCGATGCAGGATTTCGTTAGTCGTTCATCGCTGACAGGATAGATGGCGTTGCGGTTCTTTTTGTTGCCGTACAAATTTCGTTTCTTAGTTTTGCATGTGGCAGCATTGATGCCGTTACACAGTCATACTATAGGTACATATCTAATACTCATTAATTCAGTATTTGTTTTTAATTGATAGGTACAAACAAGATGGGTACCAATATTCTATTTTCATGCGGGTATCATGATTGAAAACGCTGATTGCATCTCCAGGGACGTTATAAATCGTCTATTTATCAATAAACTGATAAAAACAGACAGACTGTCCCCGAGGAATCTTGTTTGTTGACAATTAATTTGCTCAGAGTTAGAATGAATTCCATGGCTATTGCGTATTATTGCCATGAATGCAATCGAGTTTTTGCATTAAAAAAATAATTGGATAGGATCGAGTTGGTTTTTAATCACAGTTAGTTAGTATTGTCATTGTGAATGTTATGTAGGGCGATCGTATCGACAAACTATAAAATGAAATATTTTGCGATTAATAATAATCATTTTGTCAAAAATGCAATGTGGAGCGCAAATTTGTTTTCCAGTTGATGTTTCCATATGAAATAGTAGCTATTGTCCCGCGTTTTCGTCGTCAAAGACGTACAACAGCATAAATGACAGTTTAATTTTTTTGTGCGGAACCCTTTTGCTTTTTCTGAAATAAAAGTATTTTCAGTTACTCCCTATAACACCAGCTTAGCACAGTTTATTTGGAATAAAAGCTTTGGGTTTGAATTTGAGTTTGAGATTAACTGTTTCACATTTTTATATAACTTGTTTGTGTGGTTTTTTAAACTGTAAGGTCAAGTTGGTTATAATAATAAATAAATCAATAAAATAAAAAAATTATCGACATCCCCCCTTTTTTTTTTTAAGGATTGGAAATCATCAAATGACTTCTTCCGCTCTGGGTGGAGCGGAAGGGCGTGTCAGACGCTTACTGACTAAAACCCATCCGTGTTCCTTCTAAAGCCCTTTGCTTTCCAGGGCCGCGGTGACTCTTTCGAACAAATTCCGCAACATCGACATCCACCCTAACGAAGTCGCGCTAGCGCACAGCTAGTAAAACAATATTTTTGTGATAAGTATACTTTATGAACTGATTTTATAAAAAGATACTTCAACTTTATTTATTGTCGCATTTATAGCAGATACATAAATAAATCGTTGCTTTTCTGATTTTAAAAGATTCTAGCTAGTGTTTCAAATAAAATATTTGTACCAATAAAAAAATGAGAGTAGAAGTACTTTTAAAAACTATCCAAACAAGAGCATTTGATCGAGCTAAATTTTCCCAGAAATCGCAGGTATGCGAATAAATCCACATTTGCTTGTTGTGTATTGTATCCGGGTAATTACAAAACTCGCTCTGCACGAGCGAGATAGACAATCCGACAAATTCTGGAAATTTCCTAATGAAAAATCCAATAAAGTTGCTGTAATAATGCGTTATATTTCTGTTCTGCCAAATTCTTTATAAACAGAGGGCCTTCTTATTTTTGAGCAACGTTTGCATTCAAATCTCAGTTACAGTCTGTCAAAAACAAACACTTTGAGGCTCTGCACAAAAAACGGGCCACCGAGCCCATCAGCCTATGTTTGTGCGGTACCAAAGGACGTGGCGCGCGATAGCGACCGGTGGATGTGGTCGGTGGGCGGTTTGCGAGGAACTTAATTTTCTTCCATTTTTGACAGATTGCAGAACGAAGAATGCGAACTGTTGCTTATTAGGCAGAATTGGCCATCAGAGATTCAGCACTCTTTCGTTAATGCTGACCACAGACAACAATATGTCTCGCCAGCCAGTGCTCGA
This sequence comes from Mamestra configurata, assembly GCA_002192655.3. Classification (NCBI taxonomy): domain Eukaryota; kingdom Metazoa; phylum Arthropoda; class Insecta; order Lepidoptera; family Noctuidae; genus Mamestra; species Mamestra configurata. The sequence goes on along the minus strand of NDFZ01003212.1, from coordinate 4,755 downwards.
GACCAAATTGTCAAACCTTTCTTTACCAACCAAGCGTATTGGTGAGTGGCTCGTGTAGTCATAGAAATTAAGATGACAGCGAGATGCGTAAACTAATTGCCACAGTCTTATCAAATCGATAACTAATTTGTTGCTAAGGAAACATAAATGCCTAATTCTTCGGTTGTTCGGAAGACCAGCGTCAGACAGCATCTGTTTGGCAACATAACTGAAATTAACCTTTTTGGAGCAGCCGTGAGGCACGTACTGTTTGGCTACTTCCCGATTCGGCAACATGTCAAAAGTAGAAATATCAAATGAATACAAGAAGGTTTTCATCACGATTTTGATCGTCATACATTCATTCCCGTTTCGTCCACTTTTTGTTTGGGAAGTACAATTATAATTGTTGAATATGGAAACAGCATTGATCGACGGTCGATCAATAATTGTTTATCGTCCGGTATCCGTCGAGCAGCCAAAACCATCGATGGCATCGATCGACGATCGATCGATTGGTAGTAATACCCTAAGGTTTTGTCGGTCTATTCTATCAACATCTCACTATGTATGTAAATTTAGGTGGAATGAGCGTGAAGGTCTGTCATTTCATCTTCTTTGTACATATGGATTGACCGCTCACTTCATGTTCACTTAAATTTAGACTGTGATATGTTAACACTACCGGTCTATTCTGTCAAATTTACCCAAGTTAACATGGTGAGATGCTTACAGAATCGCACTACAGATACAAAATTGTAGAAACCAGTTAATAAGTTGATGCAAAAAGCGGTCATTTAGATAAAAGCGATCTTTAAAACGAACAAACGTGGCTGACCTTTGTTCGTTTAATATATTCGTAAACCCAATTTCAAAATATAGCCGAGTCTTGCTAGAAAATAGAAGGAAAAATTCCGACCAAGTGCAAGTCGGACTTGCACCCGAAGGGTTCCGGACCATAAGTAAAAAAACCCATTCCTTCTATGGGCCCTTTTAGTTTTAATATTATTTCATTTTTATTATTTTTTGTTATAGCGGCAACAGAACTACACATTCTGTGAAAATTTCAACTGTCTATCTATTACGGCCTTTCGGGTCATGAGATACAGCCCGCTGACAGACACACGGACGGACGGATAGACTGACTGATGGACGGACGGATGGACGGACTGACGGACGGACGGACAGCGAAGGCTTAATAATAGGGTTTCGTTGCTTACTCTCTGGGTACGGGACCCTAAAAAAAAAAAACATTTATTTACAGTATTACATTTACTGTCTAGCATACACATAAAATCAAATACAAAAATTACAGTAAAAACCACAAAAAAGACTGCGTGCGTCACGGCTGCACCAAAAAGGTTCATTCAAAGCGTAAAAACATTAATTTCGGGGACATTTTACCGTTGTCATATAGCTAAGCCATCAGCCGGAAGAAAAACGTTACGTCTGCACTTATATCCGGCCGTAATCAGCACTCATAATGGACGCCTTTGGGTTAAAGCACAAGCGACAGCGGGTGGCAATATATATTGAAACAATAATTTGTGATATTATATTATATGAAATTAAAATAAAAGTTTTTAGACTTAATTCATATGGTTATTATGATATCTATTAATCTATATAAGAGACTATTTTAAAAATAAAAAAATAATTTTATTCCGATTTCAAATAAATGTGTTTTTGAAAAAAGTGCCAAAATAATGGGCTTTCTTGTAACTTTTCAAACTGGTTTAAAGTTTAAGTGATATTTACTTTGCAAATAGGATAAGAGTCACTTTTAAACGTCAATAATTTTTGTAATTTTTTGACTTTAAACTAAAAGAAGTGTATTTACTAGATGAGGTTTTATCACGGTGTGAGTAATAAACATAAAATATGTGTATTTATCACATTCATTGTAGTCGTAAGGCTTCATTATAGTAGTAATGCTAGCGAAGGAGGAGGCGGGCCGCGCAAGAGAAAGGCAAGGCCTTCGCCGCTACAGAAAAAGACGCCCCGGGCGTCGGGAGTCGCAGGGCGATCCCCGGCCACCGTAGGCGTGGGCCTGCGGACGGCGAGCGTTGCGTGGCTCGCTGTCCGATCACCACCAGGCCCGGGTCGATTGCGCGGTGTGTTTCACGCGCGCCTCAAAGATATGTCAGAATAGAAGACGGGGCCCGCTAGGGCCAGAGCCTGCCAGGGTTGCGAAATTTGTTCGAAAGAGTCACCGCGGCCCTGGAACGTAAAGGGCTTTAGAAGGAACACGGATGGGTTTTAGTCAGTAAGAGTCTGACACGCCCTTCCGCTCCACCCAGAGCGGAAGCAGACATTTGATGACTTCCCATCCTTAAAAAAAAGGCGGGCCTGGAGACAGGATCGTTATTATTAACATCGCCACCTTTGACCAGTTAACAGTGTTGACATGAAACTATTCCGTCCAAGTCGCTTTTTATACCAGGAAATAATTTCTGGCTTCCATCATACGAAGCAACATTTCTTTGAATTCAATAGCTACCTACATTTACCTGGAAAGCAACAGAAGCTACTCTAGTTGACGTTTGTTATATTTGCAGTTATATACCTTGGAAGGCAGCCAACATAATATAATAGTACTGTCTGTAAACCACACAATTATTTTCAAAGATAGAAAAAAAAATTGACGACTGCCAACTGAAATACTGTGTTATTTGCTAGTTTGGCATGCACATGATTTTCTTTTACGTTGTCACGCGGTTTCACCCGCGTAGTTCCCGTTTCCGTGGGAGTACGGAGATAAAATATAGCCTATGTTACTCGCTGATAATGTAGCTATCCATTGCTGTAAGAATTTTTCAAATCGGTCCAGTGGTTTTTAAGTTTATTCGTTAAATACAAAAATACAAATATTTTCTCTTTATAATATTAGTATAGACATAGATTATTAATTAGCAAATTTTAGAGATACCACTTTGGGAACTGCCGTACACTTGCTTGAACTAAAACTTATTTTTTTGGTTTATTATGTCAGTGCTAGTGCACACAAGGAAAATATATAGACATAGATTTTATTAATTATTGATTAGCGAATTTTAGAGATACCACTTTAGGACCTGCCGTACACTTGCTTGAACTAGAACTTATTTTTTTGGTTTATTATGTCAGTGCTAGTGCACACAAGGAAAATATATAGATATAGATTATTAATTTATTGATTAGCGAATTTTAGAGATACCACTTTAGGACATGCCGTACACTTGCTTGAACTAGAACTTATTTTTTTGGTTTATTAAGACCCTGTCCGCTATAAAGGGCGTACACACCAATCTATCAACCAGACTACTAGATTAAAAAGAGACAAAAATATAAGTAACGACTTTATACGCCGGTGAAAGTGTTTCATTTGGCACAGACGCTGCACTTAGTCCGTTACACAAAAGTATTAGGTGTCTTCGTTTATTCTTAGCCCCACTGATTAGCCCCTAGATCGATATCAAAGGAAACCCAATAGCCTACCATCACGTAATAGTCTGGTTACCAATTACTAGAAAGAAAAAATACAAGGTCCTATTTCGAGTAAAATTTTCTCCCAAAGATAATACGGTTTTCTGTAATGGCAACATTTTCGTGTTTCGATTACCGAATTGGTTATTAACTCTGAAAGCAGTTAGATGGAAAGATAATGTCGGTTGCTAATTTATACAAATTGTGTAGGAAGATGGTACCTATGTTGCTAATATTACTGCAATTTAAAAGCTTTTTCTGATACAGAGAAGAAACAAATCGATACCAGAAATATGAATTCACGTAAGGGACATTTTGGCATTTTGCGTAAATGAACCTTACGTTAATTATCGTAGATGCAATTTGGCATTTTGGGTAAATGTCCCTTACGTCAATTGATACTTCTGGTATCGAAATGGCTTTTAGAGTATCTGGTCACAAATTGGCAGTCGTTAAATCTTTAAGAAAAAAAATCTGACGCCTCGCTTGTTTATGGATACCGTATAACCAAGTTAATGGGTTGTGGAGCTCAGATATGCAGTAACATCATGAACAATACTGATATTCAGTTGTATCCGGTGCAACGCCGACTCCAACATAGTTGGGAAAAGGCTCATCGACTACAGCCTTGTCACCATTATGTAAGCCAAAAAAGCTTTTTTAAAAAAAAAGCATTTACAAAAAAATACAACCGACTTCCAAATAAAATAAAAACACTACAAAGTATAAAATAACTTTAATTTCGGTAGTCGGTGATTTTGGTTGTGTCTTCGTATTTTAGACCGACTTCCGAAACTTAAGTTATTTTATACTTTGTAGTGTTTTTTTTTCCCATAAAAAAGAAAAAAAAAATCAAATCGGTGCATAAATGACGGAGTTATGAGGTAACAAAGATACAAAAAAAAGTTAAAACCGAATTTAGAACTTCCTCCTTTTTTTTGAGGTCGGTTAAAAATATGTACGTCTTCAGCTTGACATAGAGCTCCACCAAGCGTCACCTCATCAACCTAGTCTGTGCTTCACGCATCCAGCAGACTCCAGCGTACCTCACCAGGTCATCGGTCCACCGTTTTAAAGGGAGACCTTCGCTGCATCTCTCGGTACGCGGTCGCCACTCCGAAACTTACCAAACCCATCGCCCATCCATTCTGCGAGCAATGTGCCCTGCCCACTAGTACTTATTTGACTGTTCTTGGGGCTGTATCTTCGCTGCGTCTTCTAGCACGCGGTCATCACTTCAGAATGTCGTTAGTCTATTTCTTTCTAACTTACGTCAATTATAATGTATGTACTGAGACTAATATATTCCGA
>NDFZ01003211.1:7021-19318 GCA_002192655.3 Mamestra configurata | reverse complement strand
TAATCATACCGATTAAGAGAATTCATAGTAATCATGACGAAGAACGACTAAGAATGACAAGCTTTTAAGTAGTGTTTACGGATTTTACGCTTAAAGGAAAATTTTGACTCCGCCTTCTTGATGTCAAGGGGAAGCATATTCCAGAGTTTAATTGTAGAAATAGCGTAGGAATTAGACAAAAACCCGGTGCGGTGAGAAGGGATATGAAGAAGTAAGTTTTTAGATGCTCGAAGGTTGAGACTGTGAGAACTGCCCAACACTTTAAAATATTGTTTTAAATAATCAGGAGCACAAGGACAAATGGTATGGTATGCCGCGGACGGCGAATTCTACTGATCTGAGATAGAGCGTATGGGGTGGCCGATGTTATAAGGATTTTGGTGTTTTGATGCAGTTTCAATGAAACGTTGGGATAGACGTTTCATGAACTGCTTCACTGTGGGTACTTTGGAGATCGACATGGAGTCGCTCGTTCCTAATGAACCACGTAGCGCCCGTGGCCTTTCGGAGAAACTGGTTATGAAGTACTTGCATCCTATGGATTTGGTACGACTTTGCGTGCGCGAAGGTGGCACACGCATAGGTCATGGGGCGTATGCACATAGTGATGCGCAGTTTACATCTGAGGGACAGCTTGCTGCGTACCTAACACTCAGAATAGAATGAAGCCTACCGAGACCGAAAGCGGCACGTGAACGTCAACGTACCGTCTTTATTGCTCACCGAACGTAAGGTATCGGTCGGATCATGCCTAGATATCTGGCTTACAACGTGCCGCCCGTCACCGTGGTATTTATAGTGTATCGAACATAAATAACTATGTGCAATTATTACCTACCTACATTTGCACATTTAATTTTTTTACATTTTTCTTAATAGGTACAGTACCTAGTCTCACTAATCCGACACTATTTGAAATCAGGGGGTGCCGGATTATTGGAGTGTTCGGATTACTGCATTGTTTAGGAAAAAGCAAGATAAGTACATAAAATAAATCATTTCAGAATGTACTAGGTACCTACCTAATTTAATAAGGGTATCTAAGAGTGGAAAGGATTACGGCAGCTTCGGGCGGATGGTGCCAGATTGCTGGATATGCCGGAATAGTGAAGTGCCAGATTAATGAGACTACTGTATATTTAATGCAAGAAATATCTGTACTAGGTAATAAAAAGGGATAAAACACACCCATATACTGAGGTAGGTATTAACGTTGCGGCGCGCGGCGCTGCGTGGATCTGATGATGGTGATCAGAGAGGTGGACAGTGGATCTTTTAGTTGGCTCACTATACCGTACGATTCATATGAACCTAATCACGATGGTTATAGAAGTAGTCAACTAGCGGCCCGTTTTAATAACGACATCGTCATCTACAGAACATTGTCATTAACTCATCATACGTAATAAAATTCAAGTCAATTCAATGTCGAAAGTAATTAGTAAGTATAGCAGAAAAAAAAATAGATTAATTTATCATTCAAAAATTCGTCAGTGCTGTAGTAGGCTCTTTGTAGTAGGGTCTTTTCTCTGGCTTTTTTAGCTAATCAGTTGCCCTAAGCTCCCCAGAGTTCAAGAATTTTAAATTGCACGTAGGTTAAACTAGGTTAGGGATGTGGTACATAGTCGTAGGTACCTAAGACATGAAGCATACATGGCGAAACTTATTGGCCAGTGGCACCCTAGGGGCTCTGGTGCAAAGGGCAATTTGGTGCCCTCCCGTGAACCATTCCCTGTGGGTGTAAACTTTTTAGGAACGGAAATCTTATAGGGTCACTCGTGTTCCTTTGTCCTGTGTGTATCTGTCTGTTCATCTGTCATAGTTAAAATTGTATATTTCTTTGTAAATATAATCTCTGGAAGTACTGGGCTGCATGATTACAATTAAATCTAATACTGATAGAAAGCTACGCTAGATTTTTTATAATTTATATATAGAACAGAAGAAGAAAAGATTGCTACTAGCTGCCTTATCGGCGTGCGCTGCCCAAACAAACTAAACATCGTATTAAATGTTATCATCTTTGGGTATAATAACATTTAACACGATTGTCTACATACCTACCGGTACCTACTAAAAATGACCGCTACAGTTTATTTTTTTAGCTTCTAAATTTAATAATAATAATAAATTTATCTTCTAAACTTACAACAAGTAATCACTACGTTGTGAAACAAAAGATAAATGTTGACAAAACAAAACTATTTCGTCATTGTAAAAGATTTTGATACTTAACAGATTTAAATTAAACATTGGTTGAATACATAATCGGTAAAGTTCTAAATCAGGGGAGGGCGGGGGAATTTGAAATCCCGAAATTCTGGCTTCCGATGACAAGCTTATATAAGCTATTCGAAATATTGATACACATCGAATTAGTGAAAACTCGCGCTTATTGTACTTCGATTTCAAGTAGGCTGTAAGTACCTAAGTACATTTGAGCGAATGTTTTCGAGGTTTTGTTCTTCAAGCAAAAGCCATTCGACTTCGAGGTATTTCTTGAGACTGCCAATATTTTTTTCCACAACATGTAAAACTAAAACTAACAATTAAATTAAGTATATTATTTATATTTATTTGAAGTTCAATATTATGTTTGAACCATTGCTCCGTCAGTCGTCACTCGTCAGTCGAGGTTCATTGGAAGACCAGCGTCAGATGGCATCTGTCTCGCTACATTGCTGAAATTAAACTTTTCGACACAGCCGTTGCATACACTGTGTATTTTTCATTTGTTTTCATTGTCATTTTTTACTATATTTTATGTGATATAGTTGATATTTTATTGTTAGCTAAAAAGAATTTTAGCCGTCAGGTAGATATTAATAAAATTTAAAAAACTTAAATACAATATGCCCACTATTTCATACTGTTCGTGTTTGTTCCACTTTCCCCTATACATAGGTTTACGACTATAAAAGTACAAATATCGTACAAGTCTTTGTTACTGGTCAGTAGTGCTTCCTACCCCAACAGGATAATGTATTCATTCAGTTAAGCATTGTCTGGGTTTATTGTGTGCAATATTAATAAATATATAACTATTATACAATCAAAGTATGGCTGTACAAAACACATATATTTCACTAGGTAAGTACCTACATGTTCACATTTAGGAGAAAACAGTTACCTAATTGATAACAAAGAATTGAAGAACTGCAACGTGTTTTTCAACCGACTTCCAAAAGAAGGAGGTTATCAATTCGACTGTATGTTACCTAATTGATAACAAAGAATTGAAAAACTGCAAAGTGTTTTTCAACCGACTTCCAAAAGAAGGAGGTTCTCAATTCGACTGTATGTTATCTAATTGATAACAAAGAATTGAAGAACTGCAACGTGTTTTTCAACCGACTTCCAAAAGAAGGAGGTTCTCAATTCGACTGTATGTTTTTTTTTGTTGTATGTTTGTTATGCGATCATTCCGTCAATTATGATTCTTCTTCTTCTTTTTTGGTGGTTCCATTGGCACCAAATAGTGTGACCTTCACTTGTTTAGTACAACGTGCAAATCTGCAAGCACATATTACAGCGAACAGACAACGTCCTATAATACGTTCCCTTTCCACATCCATGTAATCTTTAAAATACTTTCAATAAAAATACTGGCCAAGTGCGAGCCGGACTCGGGTGCAAAGAAACCGAACGAATTTCATTTTTGTACAATATTATTTGAACTCTAGGTCTAGAGTTATAGGTTCTCCTGAAATCAATAGGGTAAAGAACTATCTGTATTTTTTTTCAAAAGTGGGTTGGTTGGTCATTTTTCGTCTGATTTCTTGAATAAGTTTTAAACTGTTTATTTTAAAATTATGAAAACCCTTACAATAAGCCTTTTGATTTGATATGTCACACGGTACAGTGAAAATAACTTATTTTTAATTTTCTCTATTGACCCCCAAAAAGTGACCCAATTTTCGAAACTTATTTATTTTTGTGACACGTTCGTGTTTGGGTCATAGAAGTACATATTATGTGTACTAAGTTTCAACTGAATCGAACTGAAAATTAACCTTTTAAAGGAAGTTTTTAGAGGAGGACATTGTTGCTTGCGTTATTTATTAATTTATTATGCATTATTACGTGGGAATTGGTACGAACAAAGTAAAAGTCGGATAATTGAAACAGATCCAACAATTTTTTGCATTATCAACCCCTGACGAGGTGAACGGGGTGAAAAGTTGCGCTGATCCTGAGACCACAGAATCAGCAGCAGAAATGGCTGAGTAATTAATGAAAATCGTTGTGCTCAATTTTCCAAAACTAGCCTTTAAGCAGGGTAGTGCTTAAAGGCTAGTTTTGGAAAATTATTCACATTTATTTTTGGCCTCACACGTATTAAATCGTTACTGTTATTATTGTTGATGACTGTTAGTTTTAATTTATTTTAATTTTTTGTTTGTTTTGTGCGAGTCCCAAACAAATATTTTTCTTTCTTTCTTTATTTTCGAAAAATCCAAAAATTTATTATTCTTATTTCGGGCGTTGAAGTTTGTGGAGTAACTCAGTGTGCTAATTGATTGATAAAATGGATATAATGCTGAAATAATCTCCCAGTAAATGCTCGTGGACTCGCGGGGAATCCCCGGTCGTAGCTTAACTTGACATTGCTCACGTTCGGCACACGCGCGTAGGTTTAGGTACCTACTCCGATAACTCCAAAAGTCCCGGGCAGTCCCGGCTCTTTATCGTTGAGGTCTACCTACTGCTCAAATACAACAATGTTTTTAAATAATGTCATGTCGAATAACAATCAATGTTTCATATAAAATCAATAATAATATCGGTCACTTATTACAGGACCTATGAGGCAGAATAATTATGTGTCACTTTTGGAACAAGCTGTTAAAATAAAACAATATAGGTACAGACGTCAGCACATCAACCTACAGAAATCTGTCAAATTTCTTTAATAGATTTTCAACTTTATCGCTAAACCATTAGGTTCAAGGATGATTGCAAAAAATTGACAGTTTCGGGTAGCTTGATATGCTGCGGCGTCTGTACTTTAAAAATTGTCATGCCGAATAACAATTAATTCTAATATCGGCCCGTTGGTCCATACTAACTGGCTAGTGCTCTTACAAAGTGTTTGATAATTATATATATTTTAATTTCCGACGAGTCCAAAACGGCCTGAAAGAGCTACTGGTCCATGAAGTCACTGATGATGGGTGACCTACCTTTATCCCTGAAGCGCAAACTCATCGACATGTCCATCCTAACCTACTACGGTGCGCTAACTTGGTCTTTGACCAACTCTCAAAAGTTCAAACTCTAGTTTTGCCAAAGTCCGATGGAGCGTAGCGTTCTAGGTATTAGGCTGAGCGATAGAATACGTAATGACACGATTCGCTGCTGCCAGGCCGACGTGGGATTGGGTGAGCCACATATTCAGGATGCATCAGGACAGATGGGCCAGAGCCGCTTCGCAGTGGGAGTCAGAGGACGGGCGTCGACGCCGAGGAAGGCCTAGGATACGCTGGCGTGACGACTTGGAGACGGTCATGACGGATTGGTCGGGAAGAGTGGAAGGTTATGGGGGAGACCTTTGCCCAGCAGGCAATATAGATTGAAAAAAAAAAATGTTTTTAAATTTTCAAGTGTCAGCGGTGGCAGTACTGGTGTTGTGCGGGCGCGCGGTGCTGTGCATGCCGCTGTGTCTGGCGGGAGACTTCGACTCGCAGCTGCAGCACATACTGCGCGCGCAGATGTTCTCCGCGCAAGATCCTGACATAATTCGAGCCCTGGACGACGTGCGGACCACGCTGAACCAACGGTGGCCAGGTGAGTTGAATGTGCATTAACAACAGTAAGCAATACTACATTTCGATGCAAGTGGGCAAACTGCAGCATGTCATTGCAGCCGCGGCTGGATAGATGTGCGAGCCGAAGGCAATAAAGATGACCAATACTTCAACTAGGCCCTTCTTAGGGTTTCGAACGTACATATGATAAAACGGAACTCGTCTGTCTGTCAATATTGAGTATGGGTTCATATTTCGGAAAAAAAAATGTAAAAAAATGCCAACATATCAAATAAAGGGCTTATACCAAACCCAAACTTCAATTTTTTTTTATAGTTTCAAAAGAATTATTTAAGTTTTGATTAATTTATTGTTGTTTGCAGGTTATGAGCTCACCATCATTGGGTCACTAGCTACAGGATTGAGTACAATAGCAAGTGATGTAGACCTCGTTGTACAAATACCGAACTTTAACGCCTCAGCCGGCGTGTACGTGCTCCAAGAAACAGAAAAGCTGTTCAATAAACAACCTGAACTGTATTCACAATTGTCATACAGGCATAACATTGGTTATGTCAGTACATTTTTCGAATTTCACCACATTCCCTCGAAGCGAACCATTGAGCTTGAATTTCAAACTGGTGACAATAATGTCCAAAACTCCAAGATGATTAAATACTACTTCGGGTTAGATAAAAGGTTCCAACGTTTAGGAATCTTTTTGAAATACTGGTTCAGAATCCAGGATGTGACTGGTCATAGAAATGGCTACCTTTCAGGTTATGGATTGTATTTGTTGATCATATTTTATTTACAACAAAAGCACATGGTCCCTCCTGCTTATGAGTTACAAGTTAATACAAGAACGCACTTTATCGACGGCTGGAATGTGGGTTTCAACGAGCTGCCATACACTACGACGAATACAGAGAACCTGTATCAGCTGCTGGGTGGATTCTTCAAATACTACAGCGAATTTAACTTTGAAGAATATATTGTATCACCCTTTGCTGGACGTCCTATTCCGAGGAATGCTTTTAAAGATGTCGACAATTTCCCTGAAGAATATACTTTATATGACAACACGTTGAATCGCACAATGCAGCTTGCGATCAAAAACCATTTAGATACAGTGGTGAGCGTGCAAGATGTATTTATACACAATTTTAACGCTGCAGAATTATTATCACACGAACGGGCGACCAAGTTTAAAAATCTCATGAAGTCAGTGGTAACAATGTTTGAAGAGCTGCCTAGCGATAGGATTCTTAAAGATATCCTTGTTACTGGTAAATCTCAGAAGACAGTTATAAACCACAATAATGCTACTGTGGATGGAATTAACGAACAAAACTGCATCGAAGTAGCAGACCCACTTGCAGTGAAGACTCATGCATGAATTCAAAATGAATGTTAGGCATAAGTAATATCAGTTTCATTTTAATTTAGATTCTTTAGCAACTTAAATATATACCTACATGTTTTTTAAAAATATTCTTTAATTATTTCAATCTGTTATTTCCCTCTGCAGGCCAAATGCTTCCCTTCCTTCCCTCTATTCTTCCCGGTTTTGGGCAAGGGTGGACTGATCCTGTCTATAGTCGTCAAGCTCGTCCCGCCATCTTCGCCTGGGTGTGCCGCGATGTCACCGGACATTTTCTGGGACCTCCATTGTGATTGATTTAGCCTGTGAACCGTGCGACATGCGGCAGATGTGTCTGGTCCAATTCCATTTTACATATTAATACAGTCCCAGTGACGCCATTTGTGTTTTGGGACGCAGCACTGTGTACCTAACGCTGTCGTGTTATGTGTTAATCTGACACTCAGAATCCTGGGCTCCATTGCTTGCAGGCAAACGTCAAACTTGAACCTCTGTTCAGCTGTTAAGAACCAGGTTTGCACATGTTCAATAATTGCGTGTCGGGCCACGCGCAGTGTAAGGTTCCGTAGTTGCACGGCACAATTGCCGACTTAGGATGGTGCTTTTTGTTTCATTCTATGAATATATTAATTGAGTCAGTCGTTTCTAGACCGATATGAGACTACACGTGTCGCTTAGCGTCTCGTCGAGCGCACTAGCAGACACGAACGTTAGTAACATAAATACTTGTTTTCCTTAAAAAACAATTTGATACTTGCCAATAAGTATTGTGGTATCCAAATTAGGGTGCTACGACGAGAATTTCAGAACAGAATTCTTCAAAGAGTTATCACACGGGCATCGAAAAGGGAAGCTGCAGGCCCGAAGACCACGAGCTCCGCCACTGCACTGGTGTGCTGAGCCAGACGACGGCCCCGTCATGCCGATCGACAGCATTATCGTCGTACATCGCCTTCCCGAGCATCAGTCAACTTCCACCTCCGGTCATACGGGTGGTTGGGATTTCGTTTGGAAGCTACGGGGAAATACCTGACCCTGCAGGAGTGACGACCGTAACCCACGGCCTACAAATTTTGTGTGCCTCCGACTTTGCTCTGTGAAGTTGTGACCGTGTGTCTAACGAAAATGAAAATGAAACGGATCCTTGTATGGAAAATGGTTTTCGCACACCCTCAATATTTATTAAAGACCTATTCAACGACACCTTTCACCATGGGACAAACGATAAAAAAAAAAACATTTTTTTTAGGATTATACTTAATATTATATAAAAACGATTTTCAAGATTTTAATTTATCACTTTGTCGGCGAACGTATACGTATACCCATACCAAATTTCTAGTGCTAAGCGTTTCTGAGCTAAACCGCAGACAGACCATAGATAGGTGTGTAGATATAACGTAAAAGCTCCTATTAACGACCCCCTTAAATGTGTACTCTATTAACGATTAAATTTTTAAATCACTCATATTAGACATAATATAGGGTACCAGAAAAGTCATACCTTAAAAATTAGTTACGTATTTTTGTTGGACAACAAAAAGAGTAAGGCTCTAGACAGACGGACTGCATTTCAACTGCAATCCAACTGCAAATTTGCAGTTCGGATGCAGTTTGAATGCAGTCGACACGACTGCAATAGAACTGAAAACCAACCCAGCGGTCCAATTGCAGTCGGCGTGCAGTCGTGTGAACTGCACACCGACTGCAATCGGACTGCACGACTAAACAAGACACCATCATGAGAAAAAGTATATCGGCAGAAGAAAGGATTGCAATTACTTTGAGGTAAGCTTTTAACAATTTTAAACATTATTATTTATATTGCAAAGCTCGATCTGTCGCCATTGAATAGGCATTATGAATTAAATTACAAAAAAAGGTTACTTAAAAAATATATATGTACCTATATAAACAGTTAACCGACTATTTCGTTTATGTATGAGCTATCATCGCTGCAATTATCAGGTGAGACAATATTGCTGTAATGAGATCCTGAAGTTCCTGGCCGATTGAATGTCTTCTGTTGGATAGGAGGTAGATTTGAACTCGAAGGCACGTTATTGTTTCTTTCCCTGGCTATTTAAACACACAAACTTTGCCAGTTTAATTCATGGCTTCATGGCATTGGCTATGTTTCATAGGTTTTCAAATCAAATAAAAATGGCGGGACGGAATGGGGGCCATGTAACTTTTTAAAGCTTCTTTCGAAGAATTAAATTCTATATCTCTTTAAAGATTGTGTTCTTTTATAGAATCATGGAGCCGCAGAAGCGCAAGCAGTACGCCTCTGCTCAACTAGAAGCTGCGCTTCTAGCTATAAATGAAGGGACCAGCATATACGAAGCTTCAAAAACCTATGGCATACCGAGGACAACTCTGCGTGACAAGAGAAATAATAAATATATAAATGAACATTGTGGAAAACAAACTGTTTTAACGAAGGAGGAACAAAAAAGACTGGTAGACTGGATTTTCTATCTCGGGAAGTCAGGTTTTCCTGTAACTAAGGACCAATTGTTGGAAACAGTAGCAAAATTGGTGGAAAACTTAAATCGTTCTAATCCTTTTAAAGATGGTGTTCCCGGAAAAGGATGGCTTCTTAAGTTTATGGCGAGGCATCCTACCATTTCAAGGCGAATTACTCAGAATTTGCCTACAAGCCGTACACACATTAAAGAGGAAGCTGTAAGAGCATGGTTCAATCGAGTACATAGTTATTTTGAACAAAATAACCTTCTTGATGTTTTGGAAGATCCTAGTCGGATTTTTAATTGTGATGAGACCGGATTCTTTTTGTGTCCCAAAGGAAAACAGGTTCTTGTCCGAAGAGGCAGCAAGAAAGTATATAGTAGAGTGGCCAATGGCGAAAAGGAGTGTTTAACAGTGCTAGTAAATGTGTCTGCAGATGCTGCAATAGCACCTCCCATGGTCTTACATCCATACAAGCGTTTACCAAAAAACATTGTTCCAACTGTACCATCTGGATGGGGTATCGGTCACACTGAGTCAGGATGAATGAATATGGCCGCATTCTATGAGTACGTTGCCAATTGCTTTTATCCCTGGCTTATTCAGCATAACATACAATTTCCTGTAGCTTTTTTTCTCGACGGTCATACTTCTCATATATCACTCCCTCTGACAGTTTTTTGCAAAGAAAAGGGAATCATCCTAATAGCATTATTACCTAATGCAACGCATATTCTTGTATTCAGACCTGTAAAAGGAACTTGGAGAACCGTTGTTCATGATTTTAGAGATATATTCATATTGCAATAATGTCGATCTCATAACTATTGTTATTATATAATAAATACCTTAAAAACGATTTTTTATTTTATTTAATAGTATAGAAGAAGTGACAACTTCGTAGTGGTCGGTAAAAGAAGTAGAAAAATCGGTAATAGAATCTTGCTGCATTCTATGGGTTGGTAATATAATGAACTATNATCAACTACTCTTTTGGATTAAATAATTATTTAGTAACTATTGTGTTATTGAATATTGAATTTAAGTACTGAATTGCAAAGAATACTTCGTTGAGATTAATTATAAATTATAACATCTTTCCTAACATAACAGCTTATATCTATTTTATTAAAGTGAATCCTAAGACAGCTAAAACTGGCGGTAATAGGAGCATTTACTGTTTCTTTTATATTTCTATGGGACAGACCGACAGAGTCTGGACATGGCGAAACTATAAGGGTTCCTTGTCGACGACGGAACCCTAAAAATAAAAATCTTTTCTCTTCACAATGTTGGTATAGATCTTAAGAGCTACACTAATTGACTTAAGAGTAGGTATCATTGAAAGCTAAAGTTAGACTTATAATTATTATCTCTACTTATCAATATATTTCATGGCACTTTAACCTGCAAAATTTTACGACGGCGTCACGACTCGCATGGTAGCTTAGTAACATGACATAATGTCGAGCGCGAGTAGTGTCGCTTTTAGATCTTAGGCATGTGGGCAACATAGGACCTAAAAGGACCTAACGTCTGCTAGCGACTTCGCCCGCATGAACGTCGGAAATTAACCCAAGAGAACTTATACACCGGGATAAAAAGTAGCCTAGGTATGTGCTATTGCAGACTATAATCTATCTCTGTGGCAACCTTCATCTAGGTCTGGCGTGATTGACTCACAAACATCCATCTATTAAAACTTTCGCATTTATATATTAGTAAGATAAGATAGGCATTTATGAAATGCTTTGAAGGTCTCGAGCGGTGTTTCTGCATCTATAGATTCTTGTTCTCTAACTGATCATCAGTTCTGTTGTTTCTTGAGGAAATGTTGTAGTTATCATGGATCCCTTCAGCTTCATCAATATTTTGTAATAGGTTAAAATAACACGACAATTTTTAATCGACTTCAAAAAAGGAGGAGACTCTCAATTCCACGGTTTTTTTTTCTTTCAGTGATATTTTCGCCAGTTGTCAACCGATATTGATCCGGCCTGGTCCCATTTCAATTTGGTGAAGTTCTGATGAAGAACTTCGGAGATTATTTTTGCGTTGGGTTAATTTATAACTCTGACCTCATGGCTATTAATGCCGGATTTCCTCTGGGGTCTGTTCTCTCTGCAACTCTTTTCCTGCTGCACATCAATGACCTGCTTCAGCCTGGTATTGTTGGGTATGCAGATGACAGTCGGTTTCAGAGAGATACTTGTCTAGCGCAAAAACCAGCGGGGAAGAAGTTCGTTCCTTGAGAGAGGCCATGGTAGAGCGGACAAATTTGACCTTAAGTCTTGTCTCCCAGTGGGGTGATGACAATCTGGTCTCTTTTAACGCCACCAAAACACAAGCATGCCTTTTTACCGCGAAAAGGAGTCGTTTCGATCTAACTCCGACTTTTCGGGGTACATCTGTTCCTGTAACCGATCGGCTCGAGCTCCTAGGCATGGAGTTATTATTATTATTATTTATTATTTATTTATTAGGTTAGCCAACAATTGTTTACACATAAAAGAATACATTACTAAATAGAGTGAAGCGATACTTCACGCCTGGACAGCTTTTAACCCTCTACAAAGCACAAGTCCGATCCTGCATGGAGTATTGCAGCCACCTTTGGGATGGCTCAGCTAAATACCAACTTGCCGCGCTTGACTCGGTGGAACACAGAGCTAAAAGGCTCATTGGCGACGTAAG
>NDFZ01003209.1:0-24850 GCA_002192655.3 Mamestra configurata | reverse complement strand
TGGGAATAGAAACTGTATCAAAAGCTTTGGCGAGGTCCAGGAAGATTCCTACTGTGTGGTTACTAGTAATGCGGACCAACTATTTATAATTCAGCCTCAGAAGGTAAAACAAGTAACGTTATCTATAAGGAATTAAAATGTATGCTTACTCTAAAATAAAAGCCAACCCTTGGGTCATGGGCATTTAAAGTTCACAGCGTTGGGGGCGAAGTTTTTGATGATATATATTTTAGTTTATTTTGTTTGTTGTTTTTTATATAGTACTGATTGTTGCCCGCGACTTACTTCGAGTGTATATTGGAAAATCGCTAAGATAATATATACGAACAATCAATATCCAGCATTGCCCTTTTGCGAGTTAGGAATTTGGAAGAGTAAGGTAATGCAAGGCACTGCAATGTTTCACCTCTTCTGTTAAACCCTTTGAACGCCATTGTCACGTATACATGACACGCAAGCGCGTGCCCTGTACGCCAAACGTCACACATATGTGACAAAAAGTACGGCGAATTTGTGGCTTGGCGTTGGGGGCACGCCGATGCGTTTATGCTCTGGCGTTCAAAAGGTTAAAATCGTCACCAGCTCTAAATCTCAATAATAAAGCTTCTTTATACACGATGTTAGCGGCGGAATCACCTGGAACGTACACAGAAAGTTGCTAAGGGTTGTCAACACGTGGTAGAACTAGATCAAGTTGGTGATGGCAAAAGCCCTGGGCTGGTCATGACGTATCATAGGCTCACCGGGAATTGAACATGACTCCCGCCAGAAATATGGTTCAATGAATATGTCTTGAAAAAGTCTATTGCACTTACATATTTATTTGAATCTGTACATAAAGTTTAAAAAAAATGCTTTGTTGCATTAATTTCACCAATGTACCACTGTACATTATGGGAATTAATACAACAATTAATACAACAACTCTCTCCACTCTTATTTTCTCTATTTATAAACTCTATTACCACCATTCTAAAATGCTCTTACCATCTGTACGCTGATGACTTACAGCTCTACGCGCAAACTGACATTGACAACATGGACAACTGCATCGCATTGCTGAATGCTGACCTTCTAGCTATCAGCGATTGGTCAAGCAGATTTGGGGTTACTGTCAATGTCGGTAAATGTCAGGCTATACTCATTGGTAGTTCATATTTTCTGCGTAACATGGACACCAGCCAACTGCTGCCGCTTACTTTCAACAATACCGTAATCATTCTCTCGCCACACGTTAAAGACTTAGGTCTATACATTGATGATCAGTTAAGTTGGAATAAGCAGATTGCTCAGGTTAGCCAGAGAGTAACATTCACACTGCGATCTCTCTATAGATTCAAGCATTTTCTTCCTTCAAGCACTAAAATCACTTTGGTCCAGTCACTTGTGCTTCCTATAATTGATTATGCTGATGTTTGCTACTCTGATCTATCCCAAGAACTTCTCAACAAACTGGATCGACTTCTTAACAACTGTATTCGTTTCATTTTTGGCCTTCGTAAATATGATCACATTTCTTCCTTCCGTTCTCAGCTTAAATGGTTGCCTATCCGTCAGAGAAGATCCCTCAGATCCCTCTGCATGCTCTTCACTATCATGAACGATCCTTGTGCTCCTGATTATTTAAAACAATATTTTAAAGTGTTGGGCAGTTCTCACAGTCTCAACCTTCGAGCATCTAAAAACTTACTTCTTCATATCCCTTCTCACCGCACCGGGTTTTTGTCTAATTCCTACGCTATTTCTACAATTAAACTCTGGAATATGCTTCCCCTTGACATCAAGAAGGCGGAGTCAAAATTTTCTTTTAAGCGTAAAATCCGTAAACACTACTTAAAAGCTTGTCATTGTTAGTCGTTCTTCGTCATGATTACTATGACTTCTCTTAATCGGTATGATTATTATATATCATATTTATTAGTTTATTATTTTAGCATATATATGTATTTTATTAGTATTATATATATTATCTGTATATTCTTTCCGAAATGTTAAAATTCAATTTTGTATCTTAATTTTATTTATTGTACACCAATCACAGTATGGTCTTTATAACCCAAAGGTTGACTGGTAGAGAATGCCTTGATGCATTAAGTCCGCCCATGTACCACTATTGTACATAAAGTTTAAATAAATAAATAAATAAATAAACAAGGCATTCCTTACCAGTTCACCTTTGGGTTAAACAGACTACACTGTGGTAGGTGTACAATAAATAAATAATATTTAAAATATAAATTATTAACTTGAAGTAACTAATAAAATACATGAATGTGCTAAACTTATAAATGTCATGATAAACAACAAACATTCTGTTTGTGATCAAGATCATAGATGTTAAATAAATGATAGATAGATGTTAAATAAAGTTACTACATTGCAAAAGGTTATAACTAGTTTAGTCTATTAATGAAAATGTCAAGGAAATTTATTTCGATCCACAGATTGATTTATTTTAAATGAACTTACTTCCTCAAGTATCAAATGATTATAAAGGAATTGATAAGCGAAATATCTTTTTAATGAAATTTAAAACATTCACTTAAACATTGTACAAAACACTAAATGACTTATTGACGTCTATTAATTTTCTATTTTAACGACGAAGGGCCTTGCCCTGCAGTGGGACACAATTGGCTAAAATATAAATATAATTATAACGACGAACAGTCGATGAGTTTTGGCAGGGTAACCTATAACAGAATAAATTAAATAAGTCACCACATAAATCATTAAATAATTTATTTTGCTATGAATGTACGTACAAAATTACATGTATAATTCGGTATTTCAAGTTTTTTTCAGGTCAAAGTCAAAGTCAAAACGTTTATATCAATTAGGCCATTAAACGGCACTTTTGAACGTCAGCATTTACTCAGGTATTTTTTAATATTTTTAATTTATAAATTTAGTTATTTTAAGCAACTAATTTTAATATTTCGTTTTTCTTTCTATGTCACCGTCATCCTTCATTTCCTCATTTACAATACGGCCAAGGTACCTAAAATGCGCCACCCTATTTAATGGTACACCATAAAGAAAACCGGAGGAACTGTCTTAGGCTCTTTAGTATTTAGTAAAACTATACACCATAAGCTCACTCTTTCGTACGTTGTACAATGAACAATGAATGAAAAATAGCGGTGACAACTCAATGATCCTTATACCTAAGCGTGCTACACATTGTTTTATAGGTGGCGCCGAATCCAATAATATTTAGGTCTGCATTCGTTGTTAAAAAACCTTGAGTGTGCGAGTTCGTCTCAAAGTTGCTCATTATTCTTTATATAAAAACATGTATTGGTGTGATGCATGTTAGTCCAACCGATAGTTCGTAAAAGGTAGGTCATAGATTGTGCAAGTTAAATCTGTGATAGTAGTGAATGTCAAGTTAGCCACTTTAAGAGAAACCAAGGCAAAAATAGGTAAGCACCTTAAGGATATATCTATACTGTTCACGTAAATATTCGATCATTTCGAAATAGTTTTAAGTTTTGCCAATAGATGGCGTTGTTGAGAGCCAGTTTCTGAATCTCGGTGTTAAGATTCTCCGGCGTTTAACTAGGTCAAAAATGTAATATTTGTTTTTTTGTGAGCAGCAAGCACCGTGGCTACTTATATTATAATTATACGCGCTTAGTATAAAGTCCAGTGTTTAATTAACCACCCTCTCCTAGTCGACCTTCGTTCATGGTCCTTCGAGTCGGAAAGGTTCGGGAGTGTTTTTGGTGGTTCCGGTGGTGGTAGGGACTCCTACCACCCTTCGCGTCATTACTGGGCAGTGGATCGCTGTCCAGAGCAAACCCCCTTCAACCGGGGTACACCAGGTGAGAGGTGTTCCTGGAGCTGGAGGTGGAAGCGGCTGGAGCAGGGAGCAACCTGGTGTCGGGAGCAGCCTGGAGCAGGGAGCAGTCAGTGGAGCGTGGTGCAGCGCCACTGTCAGCTACAGCCAGAGGAACGGCGCGAGGGAGGTGACGTGCGGCAGAGGGCGCCACTTGTGGTGCAGTACAGCTCGCCGAAACCGTGGTGCAGCAGTGTGTTCAGTGAGTGAAAATTATTGGTCAAAGAAAATATTAAATCGTGAGTACATTTTACATCTTAATCAGGAAGAATAAATTAAATCTCAAGAGAAGTGCAAGTCTGAACTCTTTTGAAAATACTTTTAGTAGACATTTTTAGAACTGTAAAATTTTATGTGTAAACTGGTTCAGACGGGGAATCCATGCCCGATTTTGGCCCATATGACTTATTATTTATAACTTGTAAAATAATTGTGTGGCAATTGGCTTTGACGGGGATATTATATGTCCGATTTTAGACCGAAGTAACAAAAACTTGTAATATTTTAAAACTTGATAAAATCGTATAAAATAATTGTTCCAAAATGGAGTCCTTCCTTGCTATACAGGATGCTATTAACACTAAAATGAGTAAGGCAAAGTCCAATTTAAAGAAAGCACCTAAAGAGAGGTTAACCCAAGCATATATAGAGACACGTCTTGAAAATTTGGAACAATTATGGAATACGTTTACGGCCACTCATAATGAGATTTTAAGTAAATTTAAAAAGGTTGAATTGTCTGACTCGAGTTATATAAAAGATTGTCTCTATGATGAAGTTGAGGAATTTTATGTAGATTTTAAAAGTGAGTTAAAAGATTTATTGGCTAAAAGACATTCAACTACGCTTAGCATGGATTCTAAGTCTATTTGTCAAGACCAAAAAAGTAATGTCAAATTGCCAGAAATTAAAATTCCCTCATTTTTGGGAAAATATTCAGAGTGGCAAACATTTAGAGATTTGATTGTGGGATTGGTGCATGAGAATTCTTCTCTTGATGACGCACAGAGATTTTTTTATTTGGAGGCTTCTATATGTGGGGAGGCTGAGCAACTATTAAGAAATATAACGGTAACAGCAGATAACTATAAAATAGCATGGTCTAAATTAGATAAGATGTACAACAATAAATAATTTGTCGCAAACGGTATCATGAAAAGACTACTAAGTCAAAGGACGCGGTTGTCCTATGAATCGGCAAATGAGATAAAGAGGCTTATTACGACTACCTCAGAATGTTTGGAGTCGTTAAGTAATTTAGGAGTGAATGTTTCTTCCTGGGATCTGATTGTTATACACATAATTAGCAGAAAATTAGGCAAAGAGACCAGGAAATGTTGGGAACTCAAAGTGGCTTCAGATTCAAGTAATGAGTTAGCTACATTTCTACAGTTTTCAGAATTTTTAAATAGTCGCTTTAGAAGTTTGGAAAATTTAGAAGAGTCAGAAAACAGGGAAAAATCTACACATTTGAAGGGAACTCATTCATTCCATGTTTTGAAAGATAAAAAGTTAGTGTCATGTGATTTTTGCTCAGCCGACCACAGGATTACGTCTTGTCCAAAATTTTGTAAAGAGACATCTGAAGTTAGGCGTACCTTTGCTATTGAACATACACTGGACAGCAAATAAACCGAGCCACCCGCTACCTAGGCACTCTAATTCGATTTTCTCAAAAACTTAAAAACCTACAATTATCAAAGTTGTACCTACAGAAAGTGCGTTTCATGGTGATTAAAATGAAAGGAAATTCATTGGGTTTAATCAATATTTCAGTGTTTATTAAGGATTTTACAAAGAAGAGTCGTTTTCCAGTCGTGACAATCGTTAGTAAGGATAAAGTGAAAAAAAAAAATTAAAGCCAAAAACAAAGATAAAATCAAAAAAAAAGTTTTTGATCAATATTCCGTATTCCCTCCACTTGCTCGGATAACTGCCAGCATCCTTGTATTATTTATTTATTTTATTTATTTATTTATTTTATTTATTTATTTTGGGAAAACAAACAATTGTACAATGCATGTTACAGTAAGTATTACATCAAATAAAAAGTAGGCTAAAGTACAATCCACGACGTTTCCACAGATTACTAAGCTTAAAGGTACAGTGTAGACACAATATTTTAAATTAAAACAATACAATACGACGACTGGAAGAGACAAAACATAATTCAGTGTATAACATATTCCTTAATTTAACTTAAATTAACTTATGGTTAGAGGTCTTGCTATAAACAAAACAAACAAGAACACAACAGCAACGCAAACATCATGAATTACATGAATGAAGACTAATCATCACAAGTTTCTTAAATTTATGGCGGTTTAGAGCGAAAATATCTATGTCGGCAAAATGTTCATTATAAATTGTGACCATTCTATGGAGAGGCGCCCGTTTACCCGCGTTTGTACGACAAGGTGTAGTACCAAAGAGCGGGTAGACGCGTGCCTCTCGCCGTATAACTGTTCTGGGTACAACATAAAATAAATTATTTACTAAATCGAAGCAATCAATTCTATTGTGCAACAGATCATGAAGCATCATCGTTTGAAGCAAGATGCGCCTTGATTTCAGCATGAGGAGATCAAACCTTTCTAAGGACTCCATATATGTGCTTCGTGCAATGTGGCATCTAAACTGCATTGACCTTAAAAACTTGCGCTGTACTTTTTCTAAGGCGAGGTTGTATTTATTATAATAAGGATCCCATATTATACAGGCATACTCAATTTGTGGACGAATTATGGAATTAAATAGATATAGGAAAGTGGCTGGTCGCTTGAAGTCTAGCGACGACCTCATTACAAGATGATACATTTGAAATGCCTTGGCAATAATCTTATCAATGTGTAGATTTAGATGAAGTTTACAGTCTAACAAGATACCTAAGTCACTGATCTGAGTTTCCCTAATAAGTAGTTCATTACAAAGAGAATAATTAAAAATAATGATTTTTTTATTCTTAGTGAAATTAATGTACCTACACTTACTTACACTTAATTCAAGTTTGTTTATTTTACAATAGTCTGAAAGCCTATTCAGATCATCTTGTAAGAGATAACAATCGTCGATCGTTACAATTTTCCTAAATATTTTGAGGTCGTCAGCATACAGCAAGAAGTCACTATTTTGGAAGCAGTAGCCAATATCATTTATATAGAGCAAGAATAATAAGGGACCAAGAATCGATCCCTGGGGGACCCCGGAGGTAGCAAGGAAGGTATCAGAATGGTATCCATTGCTCACAACAGTTTGATTCCGATTACAGATATAAGACTGAAACCAGCGCAGCAAATTGCCTCTAATGCCATTGAATGCAATCTTGTTTAGCAATATTTCGTGGTCAACTCTATCGAAAGCCTTTCTAAAGTCTGTGTAAACGGCGTCGGTTTGAGCTCTTACATCCATATTTTTAAACAGATGATTCGTAAATATCATTAAGTTAGTAGCCGTAGACTTATTTTTGACAAAACCGTGTTGCTGCGGAACCAATTGTTGATGAATGATAGGGTAAATTTTAATATGGACAAGTTTTTCGAATAGTTTAGCTAGAGCACAAAGTAGGGAAATAGGTCTATAATTTTCAACATTTTGTCTAGAGCCACTTTTGTAGACAGGGACCAAATTCGCATTTTTCCAGACCGAGGGAAATATACCTCCCTGAATGCATTTGTTGAAGATAATCGTTAGCGGTTTAGAAATGGAATCCGCAGTCCATTTTAAAAAGCATGGAGGTATCCCGTCAGGGCCCGAGCCTTTGGTAATGTCCAGCAGCTGTAACTGTTTCCGAACCAAAGGGGCACTGAAATGTAAGCTATGAAGGGAGGTCTGGCTAGAGTTAGATTGATCAGGTGTCGGGCACCAGCCGGGTGTTAGACTGGTCGGTTCATAAACTGACTGAAAATATTTTGAAAAAAGGTTACATATTTTATAAGGATCACTAGAAATATTATCTTTGTAAAACATACGACTTGGGACACCTGTCTTGCCGCGGCGATTAGCTATGTATGTCCAAAAATGTTTAGCGTTAAGCGGAATACTGTCCTCTACACTTGTCATGTAAGTACGATAACATTTGTTGCATTCGACTTTAAAACGAGCTCTGTAAGAAGAAAACACTTCGTAGTCGAATAGGTTTTCATATTTTATCCACTTACGCCATGCTTTCCTTTTATAATTGAATATCCGAATTAAAGATTTAGAGAACCAAATAGGGAACTTTGGGTTTTTATGCTTTGGTTGAGTCACACGATTTTTTATTATACCGTATACGTAGTTATAGAAAACATCCACACTTGCTTCCGCAGACTGGGTATCTAAAACCGAATCCCAGTCAATTTCGTCTAGATCTTGGTTAATGAGCTGATAGTCAGCCTTACGAAAATTATACGATTTAATGTGTTGTTTGGGAATTGTGTTGACGCTAATATTGAGTGAGAGCAAGGTAAAAAATGGAGGATGATGATTATCAGCTACAAGTAGGTCTTGGTTGGGTTTGTAAACACCGCAATCATTATTAGAAAGGAGTAGATCAAGGATACGTCCATTTGAATTAGTAAGGTGATTATATTGCTTCAAATCGTGAACAGTCTGGAAATCTCTTAACCTTTGACAAATAGATGACGTGCCCAGGCAGCTTAAAGATACCAGACAGGGATCGATTTTTGTCCACTGGGCCATAGGAATGTTATAATCTCCCAATAGCAACAAACCATCAACGTTTGTCGAGTTTATAATATAATCAATGTTCTCAAAATGTAAGTTGTAGACTCCAAGCGGGGAATTATTAGGTATATAGGCTGCGCTAACGATGCTTAGTGAACTCTTGTTGCTGCTTGGAATTGCGACAACTATGTGTTCATAATGTCTGTCAAATGCACTATGCGTAGGTAGAGGAATACAGACAGGGTTGTATTCCCGCAGCACGGCAACCAGCACACCCCCTCCGTCGGATTTATTGGTTGCAGATCTATTACGATCACAACGAAACACAACATAACGATCGTCAATAAATTCACTATTACTAATAGCAGGGATTAACCATGTCTCAGTTAAAACTATAATGTCGTAACAATTAGAGAGAATATTCATATAAACAGTATTTAGTTTAGTGCGTAAACCTCTACTGTTTTGGTAGTAGATACTAAGATCATTTCCATTGTTAGCCATACTGTGAGTTTCATTGTAAAATTAACGTAAAAAAAGTAAAAATTGGCTATTTTTTAAATTTAAATATGATTGGGTGGTCTAATTTTACATAAATCGTTTGAAGATTTTATTGCTATAGTAGAGGAATTTTCCGACCGCTTTACGAGAATGGTAGCATGCTTTATCCAAACAAATTTGTACTCATACTTCTTCGCTAGTTCTCGGCTTTCACGTAACAGCTGCTTCTTCTGGAGGGTTAGGTGTTCGTTGACGTAAATGGTCCTAGGTGCTCCTGAGATGCCTATGTCAGAGGAAGCTAGACCTTTTTTCAGGCGATATGCGCTGAGGATATTGTCTCTGAGACAGCGAGTTTTGAGCTTAGCAATTATATTTTTCGGTCTTTCATTAGAAGCAGCGTGAGGGACGCGATGAACGGTGATTATGTCAGCTCGTGGTATGACAAAATCAATTTTTTTCCCAATGTCCTCTAAAACAGTGAAAAGGTTCTCATCACGCCGCTCAGGAACGTTGGATATTTCTAGGTTACACAACCGGGCTTGCTGCTCCAAGTTATCTATTTTCTCTTCAAGGGCCTTTATGACATTTTGCTTCAAGATCCGCTCCTCCAGGCTATTCAGTCTTATGAGGTGGTCGTCGTATTTATCCGAGATGAATTGAGCTGTGTTACTGATTTCAGCAACTTCCTCAGACAAACTGGAAATAGTTTTCTTTATTGTTATGTTTTCCGTACGAAGACAGTTTATTTCTTTCTTTGATTCTTGCATGAAGTTCTCGAGATCACTCCTAATGGATTTTACATTGTCATTAATAACGATCAAGCTGGCGTCTAGACTAGTTTTCCATTCGCTTAGGGTGTTTTTCAGGTCCATATGCATTTCAGCGAGTTGTGTCGCGTGTTCACACTCAGGTTGCTTAAGTTTTCGCGTTGTAATATTCACCTCACTTTCCTGCGATAGATGTTTCGCAAGGTCAGGCTCTGAGGTCGATTGTTCAGATCGTAGCGTAGGTTTTGGCGGCGTGCGCTTCATATGAAACATTATGTGCTATGTAATGAGTCGTATCAACAAACAGCGCAAGCTTGTAATTGCTCGTAGCTAAGGAGTAGGCGTCAAAGCAGAGCTCAACTTAGTGCGCCGACGGTGCAGTGACGTAGCAACAAGGCGCTAAGCGCGGTCGCTTGTTTCGATGCGTGGTGACTAACCTTGATGGCGCGGTGGTAGGGAGGCCGACCGCAAATGCAGCGTCGCAGGTTCAAATCCGGGTGGGACTAAGTTGAAGCCGATCAGCGCAAATCTATTTGTCTCCTTCTAAGGCAGCCCACTGGGCGGCACCAGTCTATGAAGACTCTTAAGGAGTGAGCGAGAAATGGATTTTGCGTCAATCAGCCAATCACAGAATTATCACCGACAGCAAGCCACAACACGTCCACACTGTACTCAGTCACAAGACGGATAATAATAAATCGCAATTTTAGAGGAGTGGAATACAATTCCTCAAGATTTTATCGTCAGGCTCGTAAGGTCGATGAAAACTAACGCTGTATGTGCTGTTAACGAGATGCCGCCCCAGACCATTACAGATCCTCCTCCATAAGCAACAGTTTCCTCGATGCAACACTGAGAATAACGTTCTCCAGGGCAACGATATACTCTCTGACGTCGATCACTTCCATGTAGACTCACCCTGGTCTCATCAGTGAAGAGTACATTACTCCACTGCTCTAATGTCCAATCCCTATGCTCTCGAGCAAATTCAAGTCGTGCTCGACGGTGTGCTACCGTTAATGCTGGGCCTTTTGCAGCTCTTTTTGGGGTCAAGTTCCGTTCAGCAAGTATCCTTCTGACGGTATCTGAACTTATGACCACTTGGCGTTCGTCACGCAGACTTTGTTGGACTTGAACTGCGTTGAGGTGGCGATTTCGCAGAACAGTAAGGTGGATATAACGATCATCTGCTGCTGATGTANTGTATGTGCTGTTAACGAGATGCCGCCCCAGACCATTACAGATCCTCCTCCATAAGCAACAGTTTCCTCGATGCAACACTGAGAATAACGTTCTCCAGGGCGACGATATACTCTCTGACGTCGATCACTTCCATGTAGACTCACCCTGGTCTCATCAGTGAAGAGTACATTACTCCACTGCTCTAATGTCCAATCCCTATGCTCTCGAGCAAATTCAAGTCGTGCTCGACGGTGTGCTACCGTTAATGCTGGGCCTGTTGCAGCTCTTTTTGGGGTCAGGTTCCGTTCAGCAAGTCTCCTTCTGACGGTATCTGAACTTATGACCACTTGGCGTTCGTCACGCAGACTTTGTTGGACTTGAACTGCGTTGAGGTGGCGATTTCGCAGAACAGTAAGGTGGATATAACGATCATCTGCTGCTGATGTAGCCCTAGGTCTGCCCGTACCTGGACGGCGATCGAATGCTCCAGTCTCTAGGTATCGTCTGTAAACTCGTTGCACCGAAGATCTGCTGATTCGAAGCCTTCGAGCGACTTCACGTTGCGCAATGCCTGCTTGAAGTAATGCTTCAGCTTGAGCTGCTTCCTGAGGTGTTGTATCCATTATTAATCGAAAAAAGTAGCAAAAACACACGCGTCTGAGCGAACGATTGAAAAAAACTAAAGAAATGATAAGAAATATCCGACTACCCTCATTGTAGAGAAAAAGAACGCTAATTTCAAACTCTGGTAAAAACAGAGCAAATCGTTAGCATTGTGTTTATTGCTTGATTACAATGTGAGTTGACGGTACTTTCGAATTAATTTGTAGTCATTTTAATCACCATGAAACGCACTTTTGAAGGAATAACTTTGATAGTTATAAGTTTTATACTTTTTGAGAAAATCGAATCAGGGTTCTTAGGTAGCGGGTGGCTCGGTTTATTTGCTGACCAGTGTAGTTTGTGTTTTGTATGCTTGCACAAAAACCACTCTGCCAGACAATGTAAAAACACTCTTAGATGCCAAGTTTTTAATCGCCGCCACCATTCTTTATTACACCAAACAGGTGTTTCTGGGTCGGAAATTGGTGAGGGTAATAGGGGCGCTCACGTGGAAACCTCAACAGCCGTTGCAACGGTGATGAAGGAAGATAATAAAATTAGTAATATGCAAATAGCCGCGCAAGCAGAGGGGTCAAGTAAACCACTAGGCGCGTGTTTCTCGTCGAGAACTGGTCGCAAAACTGTTTTATCAACTACCGCGTTAGTAAAGGCGAAGTCGCGAGACGGAAGCTATCGAGTAGTTAGGGCTTTACTTGATCAAGGGTCGCAAGGTTCGTTCGTTACGGAATCCACGGTCCAATTTTTAGGATTACACAAAACGCCATCCAGGCAAACTGTGATAGGAGTAGGCGGGGAAAAAAGTGCGACAGCTAAGTCAACCGTTGTACTTCAATTGAGGTCTAGAATAGATCCGACTGTCCAAATAATTGTAAATGCGTTCGTTCTGAAATCAGTCACTGCACTTCTCCCATCTACGAAAGTAAGTAGGGCAGAATGGGTGGATTTGGTCGATGATGATTTGGCTGATCCAGAATACGACAGGCCGAATAAAATAGATGTTTTATTAGGTGCTGAAGTATACAGTCAAGTGATTCAGGAGGGAATTAAAAGGAATGTTGGTGGAACTCTTTTAGCGCAAGACACCAAGTTAGGATGGATATTGTCAGGAACCTTTGAAGTGGATCAAACTAGTAAACCCTTTCACATTACCGTGATGCATTTAAGTCTGGAGACAGATAACCTGCTTACAAGGTTTTGGGAACTAGAAGTGGAACCAACTAATAAAAAGATGTTAACGGAGGAAGAAAATAAATGTGAAGCTTTATACGCAGCTACTACTGAACGTGACGAGAGCGGTCGTTATATAGTAAGGTTACCATTGCGAGATGTAGATCCGGTTAGCATGGTTGGTGATTCGAAGGGAATCACTGAAAAAAGATTAAGATCGTTAGAAAGTGAATTTAGAAAAAACAGCAAATTCAAAGAAGATTATACGAGAGTTCTTGAAGAATATTTGGAGCTGAAACACATGAGAAAAGTTGCAGATGAAAACAACACTCAAAGGGCGATCTACTTACCTCACCACGCTGTTATCCGGGAGGATAAGGAAACATCGGAGGTCCGCGTAGTATTTGATGCTTCCTGTAAAGGAGCTAATGGGATGTCACTTAATGACAACATGTTAGTTGGTCCTACTTTGCAGCCGGAACTCCGGCACACTATTATGCGTTGGAGAATCGGATATGTTTAGTAGCGGACATAATCAAGATGTACCGGCAAGTGTTGGTAAATAGAAAGGATGTAATGTTACAAAGGATCCTCTGGAGAAACAGTCCTGAAAAAGAAATAGAAGTATATGAGTTGGAAACAGTTACTTTCGGCACGGCAGCGGCACCATATCTAGCTGTAAGATCGCTTCAACAGTTAGCACAGAATGAGTGCCAGGATCAACCAGAAATCGCAAGTGTCATTTTAAACGATTTTTACATGGATGATTTAATGACCGGAGCTGAAAACGAAGAAACCTATTTTAATATATACACAGAGTTGTCCAAGGTGTTAGCCAGAGGAGGGTTTCCATTACAAAAATGGCGGAGCAATAGCCAGGAACTATTAAATAGAATTAGAGATGGGAATGATGAAGCGTTACAGATAAAAATAGACGATGTATCTAAAAATATTAGGACTTACCTGGAATTCGCGCGACGATTGCTTCCGGTAGCAGGACCTGTAACTAAAAGAAAAATAATATCCGATATTGCTCGATTATTCGATCCATTGGGGTGGCTAGCACCTAGCATAATCCTAGCAAAGGTGTTGATTCAAAAGCTGTGGTTAGCAGGGTTGCAATGAGATGAAGAAGTTCCAAACAACTTATTAAAAGAATGGTATACTTACCGTAATAATTTGGCTTCTATAACAAACCTGAAAATCCCACGATGGCTGCTCATGCATTCCAATAATGTGAAAACTGAGCTGCATGGATTTTCAGATGCCTCAAAAGTGGCATATGCAGCAGTTATCTCTGTGAGAGTCGTAGATAATACCGGTAATATTCATGTATCGTTAGTAACGGCAAAAACGAAAGTTGCCCCCATAAAGCAGGTGTGTATTCCACGTTTGGAGCTTTGTGGTGCAGTGCTCTTAAGTAGTTTGATGGTCGAAGTCGGCAAGGTTATGGACATACCAAAAAGTGACTGGCACATGTGGACGGACAGTGAAGTGGTATTGGCGTGGCTTAACAGTCATCCAAGCCGTTGGAAAACCTTCATTGCGAACAGAGTCTCCCAAATTTTGACCATCACAGAAGCTCACACTGGTGTCATGTACCATCAAATCAGAATCCCGCAGATTGGGCATCCCGCGGTGTTTCGCCCGCAGAGGTGGTTGGCCCATCTATATGGTGGGATGGGCCAGAGCTTTTAAGACAGCAAGTAGTTGAATATAAGAAGCCAATGAATGAATACACATTTGGAAGAAACAAAGGTGCACACATCAATTATTAAAGTTGGGTTTTGGAATAGGTATTCGAAATTGTCTAAGCTAGTAAGAGTAGTTGCCTACTGTCGTCGATTTTTAACACTCCTAAAGGAACGGTCAGCCAGGTGTAAAACAAAATATTTAGTTGAGCAGGAAATCGAGGAAGCTCTCAAAACTTGTATAAAGAGATGTCAAAAAGAGGGGTTTTCTGAAGATTTGAACAATTTAAGAAATAATAAGCCTTTAGAGAACAAGAAAAATAACTTCAATCATTAAATGTATTTCTCGATTCCAATGGAATCATATGAGTTGGAGGCAGATTAGAGATGTCGCAGCTTGGTTATGATCGTGTGCATCCCATTATAATTCCAAAGGAGTCATCCTTGACAGGCCTTTTGGTAGCTGATGCGCATAGTAAAACAATGCATGGTGGTCCGCAGCTTATGGTGACATACTTGCGTTCAAAATATTGGGTAATCGGAATTAAGTTAATTGCAAAAAGTTATGTAAGGAATTGTGTCCGATGCATTCGTTACGCGGCCACCACTAAGTCGCAACTAATGGGTCAGTTGCCAACCGCACGCGTTACATCGAATAAACGATTTTTAAGTAGCGGTGTGGATTATGCGGGTACTATTAGTATTAGAATGTCAAAGGGTCGCGGCAATAAAACATATAAGGGCTACATGGCTTTGTTTATTTGTATGGCCACCAGGGCGGTACATCTAGAAGCTGTCAGTTAATTGAGCACAAGGGGTTTTTTAGCTGCTTTCAAGAGATTCGTAGCTAGGCGTGGTCGATGTGCGCAACTGCTCAGCGATAATGGAACAAATTTTGTAGGGGCAGCGCGAGAGTTACATCATTTGTTCAATGAAGATAGATCAGGAATAAATCCCGAATTAGCAGAGGAGTTATGCAATAATGGCACGGAGTGGCATTTTATTCCCTCTCAGTCCCCCCATTTTGGAGG
This sequence comes from Mamestra configurata, assembly GCA_002192655.3. NCBI lineage: Eukaryota > Metazoa > Arthropoda > Insecta > Lepidoptera > Noctuidae > Mamestra > Mamestra configurata. The sequence goes on along the minus strand of NDFZ01003209.1, from coordinate 9,381 downwards.
TCTTTGGGAAGCAGGGATAAAATCCACAAAGCATCACCTTAAGAGGGTGATTCGTAATTCCACTCTGACCTTTGAAGAGATTACTACAGTATTGGCTCAAATTGAGGCATGCCTTAATTCGAGACCATTGTCATATGTTGAGGATCAGGATAAACTAACAATTTTGACTCATGGTCACTTTCTAATTAGGGAACCTCTTGTTTTGCCACCAGATTCTAATTATGAAAGGGCAAATGTTAGTAGCTTAAGGCGATGGCAACTGCACCAGCGTATGATGCAGGAATTTTGGCGACGATGGTCGCATGATTACCTTCACCAATTTCTACAAAGGCATAAATGGCAAAATAAAATTCCGGAGCCATCTGTTGGTGACATAGTATTAATCAAGGAGGACAATTTGCCCCCTGGCAGGTGGTTGTTAGGCAAGATAACCTTAAAATATTCCGGATCTGATGGTATTACCCGGGTGGTAACACTACGGACATCATCGTCCACGATAAAGAGGCCTACTTCAAAATTATGTTTGTTGCCTAAAACAGAATAAATGTACGCATTGTTTATTTTATAAAATGTAAATAATCTAATTGTAATGTGATTTACATTACATGTATGTTAGTTTTATTTAGTTTTAAGAAATACAGTTGTTAGTAATAAGTTCAGTACTTAATAAGTTGTTTAACTGTTAACAATTTTATTGGTCATAACGACCATACACAAATTAACATTGTGATAGGAGTCAGTCTTGAAGGACATTTGCCATAAAGTCCTTGGTGGGCGGTATGTTCACGTAAATATTCGATCATTTCGAAATAGTTTTAAGTTTTGCCAATAGATGGCGTTGTTAGTTGAGAGCCAGTTTCTGAATCTCGGTGTTAAGATTCTCCGGCGCTTAACTAGTTCAAAAATATAATATTTGTTTTTTTGTGAGCAGCAAGCACTGTGGATACTTATATTATACGCGCTTAGTATAAAGTCCATTGTTTAATTAACCACCCTCTCCTAGTCGACCTTCGTTCATATACTAATATTACAAAGAGGAAAGATTTGTATTTTTGTATGTAACGAATAAACTTAAAAAGTAGGTACTGGAACAATTTGAAAAAAAACTTTCAGCAATGGATAGCTACATTATCAGAGAGTAACATTGGCTATATTATCCCCATAGGTACTCCTACGGGAACGCTAGTTTGTTATATTTTCATCATGATCAATATTACCAATCAGATTAATAAAATTAAATTCATATCCATTATGGACTAAGATGGACCAGGGACCCAGACCATACTTATTTTCTTAGTAACAAGATGTGTGGGATACAGTGTGTTCTTTTAACATACGCATATCTGCTAGCTCGGCCGACGCACTGAGCCCGAAAATCAATCTTCATACACTTAGAGATAGCGCGCACGAGCAACTTCATGTACATAAGATGAAATAAATAACAAACATTTTTGGCAGTAAAATAAACCAAAGCAGTAGCTGTTATATGGTAAGTAAAAAAATCGTTAGTAAATAGTACTGTGACCATAATTATACAAGAATATTACGGTTTTCCTTGCGGTTCCCGAGATAAATTAGTTTTTCATCACATCTTCTTACTTTTTTGCAAAAAAAAAATCGTTTCATGCTTTAGCATGAAACGATTTTTTCTACTCGTAACTTTTTTCTACTCGTAACTCGGATGCAAAAAGCTATATTCAGAAAAAAATATCGTTACAAAAAATAATTAAGAATTCTTAGTCTATGAAGATCAATTTTCAGCCCACAGTGTGGCGGCGAAATAATGACATTGCAACTTGATTTTTATATCTACGAGAATTATTAGTATTAAGACGGTCAATAACTCCTGTAAGTTTAAAATACACATATTAGTTACGATGTTTATTTTAAGGTCAACAATGCTCGCTGTGGCGCTACTTTGCCTCGCGTGCGCTGCGTACTGGTGGTGGCGCCGAGAGAGTACTAACACTAACGAGCCGCCATACTATCCTGGAGCGTGGCCTATAGTGGGACATGCATGGTTGTTTATTGGAGATGGCTGCAGTAAGTTCATTAGTGTTAGTTTGCCTTTCTTCATTTTTATTTTCGCGACCAGCAAGAAGGTTCAGTGTGGTAACGAGTGCCTTTTTTGGACCGAAGTTCCTTAACGCGGTTCACGGGTGGTGCGATTTAGTAGAAATCGTCACGTAACGAAATGCCGTATGCTGTGTGAGTATGCGTGTGTGTATGCGTGTGTGTATCGAGCCTACTACAGGCAAATGAGCACACGAGCAAATGAGTGCGCAGTGCGCAACTCTCTCTCTCTTTGTTCACGATCGATCAACGTCTATCGATCAACATCTAGCGATCGATCGACGGTGTGTTATCATATAACCTCAATACACGGTTGTACAGACAAGTAAATTTCGTGAAAACGTTTTTGTTATGGAACTTCGTTCCTCGTTACGGTCCCACGACCGAACATTTTAAATTTTGACATATTTTGATCCATTTTAATGACTAGGCAGAAATTTCTATGTTATCTCTTTGCTGAAAAACTTTCCTTGTTGATCATCCTAACTAATATAATAAATTCGAAAGTGAGTTCATTTGTTTGTTTGCTTTTTACCTGCTCACGTTTTAACGGCTGAACAGATTTGAATGAAATCTGGCACACAGCTAGACCATGTTCTGGAATAGGGAAAAGGATAATTTTCATCCCAGCCATGTGTTCCCTTGGGATCGTTTTCGACATTCACGCGAGCGTAACTGTTCGTAGTTTGTTCATATTCTCACCTCATAAAATTAATCCACGGTATTTTTTGATGTTTCTCTAACAATCTTATCAAGTTGACGCGAGTGAAGCCAGCTGGCAGAAGCTTATTTGTCCATATTGCTCACGTCATTAAATAAATTAACCGTATCTTTTAATGTTTAATCAATCCTATTACGAACGAATTCTGGTTAACCAGCTGCAATAAGGTCCACTAAAGTATCTGTATAAATAAACCTTCGCTTATCTCTTATTTATATAAGTTTTTCTTTTCTTATAGTATATTCTAGAAACAAAACATCTTACACGATAGTTAATATTTCTGTAGCGCTGAGGTGGTGTGTAGTAATAATACTTCAGATGTAACGAGAAAGGTATATTTAACCGGCCACGAGGAATATGTAAGATGGAATGTTCCTGCAAACACGTACGCTATGACTGACCTCCACAGTACAAGGAGTGCTCTATTTAACTTAGAGGATTCTAGTTACAATATAAATAAGTTCCTAAAGAAATCGTGTGGAGCGCGCAGGTCGCCGTCATCTTATTGGACGATAATGCAGGCCGCGTCGACGGCTGCGCGAGCGGCGCGGTGGGCGAGCGCGGGAATTTGCAACGCAAACAAATATTGCGAGCCGGCGTGGGAACCTTAGTATTCCGAGCGTAGCGGCGAACGGATGTTTGATGTATTGCAGCATTTGCAGCTACATTTGCAAATTCAAAAAATATGTTTTTCCTTTTGTCCATTTTAAGTTCGTTGTCAATTTATCACAATCACCATTATCAGACAATCTACAGAAGTGTTATCCAGAACCGTTAAGTTTATTTCGATCCATCTATTCTAGCTCTTGATTGACTAATGTTAAATTACCGTTCTTGTCTTGTATGGTTTTTTATTTCCTTTGATAATGTTCTCCAAATTATAATCTTTTTACTAAACTATTTTCCATTTTATTATAAGCAGCTGTTTTTACTACTTCCTTGTCTTCTTTGTGATGTTCTTTGAAAATGCCATGTATGGAATCCTAAGCCATCATTTTCTTAACTTCAAAACTTATCAAAAGGGTTACCTTGAATACTTGCTTGTAGATTTATGGAATATCTTCACCAAGTTTGCGAATCAAAGCTACGATTTGGGCGGAATCATAGCAGCTAGACTGGGACTTCGAACTCTGTATTGTAAGTAAGCATGTTTATTACGAACTCAACTCATTTTAATTGGGTCGGAAATGACTTTTACATTTTATGACAGCACCATTGATCGAATATCACGCCGTTGATAGAAAGTCACTTCTTTAGGCACTACGGATGTAAAATATTGTAATCACTTCAACAAATTTTTAAAGTTTAAAATTATGTATGTATCTCCTTTCGTTCAGTCCATTGAACGTCTGTCTGTAAGAGATAGGCCTGTCTGATAAGACCACCCATTGAGAACTTATTTTTTATAAATGTTTGTTTTTTTGTCCTGTGCTTATTTATGAGTGTGCAATAAAAAACTAAATTAAGGAATTGTTTGATCCTGATTTTAATTATAATTTGCCAGTTGTCTCTGATCCGGATGACTGTTTCACGGTAGCAAGTACGTGCTTGGAGAAGGACCCGTTCTACAATATTGCTGAACCATGGTTAGGCGATGGATTAGTCACTGCGAGATGTGAGTTTCATTAATGATTCTTGACAACAATTAATTACTTTACACTAAAAATAAGTAGTTTCACTGCTTGCAATGTCACCTTTTCACAATATTTAACAAAACACAAAGATATTGTTATCGATATTAAACTAAATACGATCCATTCATCCCGAGTTCTACTTTTTAAAAATAAAATTGTGATCCTCAGATGCTATTTGGAAGAATCACCGCAAGCTCTTGAACCCAGCGTTCAATCAGACACTCCTTGACTCGTATATGGGCGTCTTTAACAGCCAGTCCAGAAAGCTCGTGAAAGAGCTCGAAAAACATGTTGGAAATGGACTTTTTGATCACTGGACTTACACAGGACACAACAGTTTGGAGACTATTTGCTGTAAGTCTTTCAGTTCAATCTTGTTATAATCATTAGTTTCTATAAGTAACACATTACTTAATCGATACTTGACATAAGCAACATTCAATATAATTTAGAAACGTTTATTATTTTTTACATAAAAATAATGTCATTTTGGCATTTGGTCTGTAATGAAATGATTTATTACAGCAAACCATCTTTAGACAATAAACAGTTTGTCAAATTCGAAACGGCTAAGTTAGGTTGGTCGGCGGTGAGGAATCCTGGGACGCGGTGGTCTCCTTCTCCGAAGCAGTTATGGTGCAGAAGGAGGCTGCGGAAAGGGAGAGGGAGATCTCGACCACTCTCCCGGCCCGCAGCAGGCGCATCGGGAGTCGGATGACGCTGCCCTCTTGCGGCCCCCCTAACTGGGTCCAGGGGCAGCGGACTTGGGGATGTCCGTCGCCCCTATCCAGCCGAACACGAGGTGGCGGTGCGTGGTATACCACGCACCGCCACCTCGTGCACTCGTGCGCCCCTCTTTGACGTAGCGGGGGGGTGTCAAACACCTCACTCCCCCCGCTGACGCGAGGTGGCACGCAGAGGCGGGGTCGCATCCATTCCCACGATCCCTGGTGTAGGTGGGAGATGGAACACCGGGGTGGTGGAAGAAACTTTAGAATTGTGGCCAGCCGGGAATTACGGAAGTCGCATCCGTTCCCGCTATCCCAAGCCAAGGTGGGAGATGGAACACCGTGATGGTTTTAATTAGTAAGAGTCAGACAGACCCTTCTGCCCGCCTCAGGACATTCGGCCGAAGTAAACACTGATGTGGACACTGATTGGAGATTCACTGTAGAAAACGTGCTCGGGAGAAGGATGTATAATCCTGATAGATGCTGGTAAGGATATTGACAGTACTTTTGGGATTGTCTTGATAGATGTGGTAAGCCTCTCCAATCCTCTAGCACTTCGGATATATTGCCCTCTTGGCACTACGTCACTATACCCGAAAACGGTCGCGAGTATAAACTAGCGACCGTTTTCGGGTAGCCCATTTATTGAGTGTGCAAGTCAATCCCTGCCATTTTTAAGCTGAGTACATTGTCAATGGTCAGGCAGGGAGTAACAGTTCTCCCATAGCATACGGTAATCAGTCCACTAAACCAACCAAACCCATGGTCTCTCATCTTTTGTTTTCATATTCTACAACTAGCTTTTGCCCGCGACTTCGTACGCGTGAAATAGTTACTTTGGGCAGCCATTTTTATTTTAAGCTACTAATTTTTCAAAAACGCTTGAACTTAATGTTTATTTATTTTTTATCAAGTGCCTAAATACATTGTACATGGTTTTATCTTTAAATGTTGGACTCTCATACACAATTTAATCCCCTTTTGCAACCTCTTTAAGCCATTTCCTCGTGACGACAGGTAGCTTATAACCCGGGGCCGGAAATTGCCCGGTCGCTGCCCGGATCGGTTATGTGGATCGATAAGAAAAGAACAGCCGAAATCGTCAAATATAATCTGCTAGAAATATTTAGGTATAGTATGTACTATACAGCAACCAAAACAATTTTAACGACCAACAACATCCAACCAACTGTGTACAACTAACCTGACGACGAAAGTTAAATAAATATATAATAGTTCAAACTAATACATTTACATCCTCCATCATCCCTTATTTTATCCCCATGGGGGTTGAATTTATCAAAATCCTATTTAAGCGGACGTCTTCATCATAGTAGCTCCAATCTATATATCTTAGACGACACGGTTGGTGCAGTGGTTGAGCGATTGACTGCTGCGTTGCGTGTCGCGGGTTTCCTGCACGGAACAAATATTTGTATCGCCTACAGATAGTTGTTCCGGGTCTGGCTGTTTGTGTATGTGAGTTTATATGTTTGTAAACGCACCCACGATACAGGAGAAATTCCTAGTGTGGGGCAACGTTTTTTTTTAAAAAAAAAAAAAATCTTTAATTTCAGTTCAATCAGTCGAAAATCTAAGAAGATTTATACAATGTAACAAACTTTCATCCCCTATTTTATCCCATTAGGGGTGGAATGTATCAAAATCCTTTCTTAGGGGATGCCTACGTCATAGTAGCTACATGCATGCAAAGTCTCAGCCTGATCGGTTTAAAATTGACAATGTTTCATACAAACTTTCATCCCCTATTTCATCCCCTTGGGGTAGAATTTATCTAAATCCTTTCTTAAGGTATGCCTACGTCATAGTAGCTATATGCATGCAAAGTCTCAGCCTCATCGGTTTAAAATTGGCAAAGTTTCATACAAACTTTCATCCCCTATTTTATCCCCTTGGGGGTAGAATTTATCAAAATTCTTTCTTAGGGGATGCCTACGTCATAGTAGCTATATGCATGCAAAATCTCAGTCTGATCGGTTTAAAATTGGCAAAGTTTCATACAAACTTTCATCCCCTATTTTATCCTCTTGGGGGTAGAATTTATCAAAATCCTTTCTTAACGGTTGCCTACGTCATAACATCTACCTGCGTGCCAAATTTCAGCCCGATCCCTTCAGTGGTTTGGGCTGTGCGTTGATAGATCACTCTGTCAGTCGGTCAGTCAGTCACCTTTGAGTTTTATATATATTGATATTTTGGGGTGGTTTGGGATCTACCTCCTAGCGGTCCACCCCGGGCAACGGCACCACAGGCTTGCCTGTGGTACGGCTGAACGATCCCACTTAAGCGGTGGTAGGCTTCGCATGGAGCCGCCTGGCTCGCGACCACCATCCCACCGGAGTCCGGCAGCTTGCTGTGTTCCGTCGGTGTGTGGGAGTGACTGTGCCTTTGGGGGGAGAAGGAAGTTGTCAGTTGCGCTGTTCAGAACCGGTCTTGGTCTCTTGGCAACACTTGCCGGGTAACTCATTTTGGAGGGTAGCGGGATCCGAAGCACGGTGCCAGCCGTTGGCCGACCGCAGTCAGTAGGGGGCCCAAGTAGCACGCCAGCCACGTGCCAAAGGCTGCCCCGCCAACTCGCGAAAAATCCCGGTATGCTCCACCGTGCCAGCCGGCGATTGGATGGAAGGACCCGGTGGCCATATCCGGGGGGGTTCGGGCGTCCCCGTAGTCTCCGAAAGAATTGTTGTGTGGTGTGGATTTGCTCTAGTGTTCTACTTGGTTCACTGAGCAGCGCCTCGACATTTCGACTTTTTCCCCCAAGTACTCATAAGTAACATGATCAATGCAAAACAGAAGATTAAGGTTAAACAACGGCTGCACTTCCTCCCACTTAAAAAGCACCACACTAACATCAGGAGGTTGCACTCCAATCTCGATCCGGTCCATCATCACCTTGAGGCCGAGAAGCCGCACCTGTTTTTCTTGATGAAGATAGCAACCCCATTAGACGTGGCGTACCTCAACTACCCGGGTTACTCTCTTGAACACAAGTTCAAGAAGCAAGCTGGGGTCTGTGTGTACGTCCGCGATGACATTTGCTGTCGTCGTCTCCGTTGCTTTGAGAAATCGGGTTTTTCTGCCATATGGCTACTTGTGGACACTGGCGTGGAGAAATTTCTCTACATCGGCGTTAACCGATCGCACAGTGGTAAGCAGGAGACAACAGCACTGTTCAATTTCCTCGTGGAGTCGACTGTCATAGCCCAGCAACGGTACCCAACAGCGAAGCTCATTTTTCTGGGGGACTTCAACGCCCACCACACAGAATGGTTGTTCCCGTACCAGAAAACTGACCATGCTGGGTTGGAGGCGCGCAAGTTTGCTTTAACGCTAGATCTAACCCAGCTGGTGAATGTGCTAACGCGGGAACCGCATGTTGACGGCCATACACCCAATTGCTTGGACCATCTGCTGACAACTGATCCTGACAGTCATTCATTATCGGTCTCAGCCCCGCTGGGAACATCTGACAACTGCCTGGTGAAATCCGTGCCCACGCTGAGGGCCAAAAAGAGTCTGCCTACCAAGCCTGGATCAAGGCCCGCGACCAAAAAGTCAGCCGGTAAGTTCTGCGTGGGGAACGTTTTGACCATGTCGGACGTATCGGGGCCAAACAAGCATCGCACCATCCGGGTAGTAAACAGTTTTGGTCTTTTTTTAAAGCGGTTGAAACGAACTTTTATCGGCCCACTTTACCTTTACCAATGCTGAAACCTGATGGGTCGCTGGCTCACTCTGCAAGTGAGAAAACAAATTTATTTGCATCTCTCTTTGCTAGCAATTCACGTCTGGACGCTGGCTCCAAGCAATCACCAACTGTACCTCGTTGTGACTCTTCGATGCCGAAGATCGCAGTTCATAATAACTAGAGGTGAACAAGGCCAGCGAGCCTGACGGAATTCCAGCGAGAGTGTTGAGGCAGTGTGCGCCTGAACTGTTTCCTGTGTTGACACGCTTGTTCCGCTTCTCTCTTGAAAAAAGAACGGTGCCAAAATCCTGGAGGCTTGCGAATGTACAACCTGTGCCAAAAAAGGGCGACCGTGCAGACCCTGCTCATTATCGACCGATCGCCATTCCCTCCATTCTGTGCAAGGTTATGGAAAGGGTACTAAACAGTAAATTGCTGACCTACTTTGAAGACATCATATTGAATGGAGAAAAACTGGAGTTCATTAATCAGATGGTTTTCCTAGGTATCACA
>NDFZ01003208.1:6110-24842 GCA_002192655.3 Mamestra configurata | reverse complement strand
TGCATAGTCGATCAAGCTAGCAGCTAATCTGCAAGGGAAAAGAAGTCACTGACGGAAAACAAAGCCTAAGACATTTGTAATTCAAATAAGTCACTATTTAATTACGCATTACAGGAATTTTAAACAATCCATTGTAGTACCTACCCACCTATTGTCACTCTTAACTTAAGTAGTGTTATACTTTACTGTCATAATGTAGACTTGCATATTCTAAATTGTTTTACATACGTAAGAAGTGGGACTTGATACCTACTGTTTTGATTAGCTTTGCCTGCTACGTATTGTTTTTCGAAAAATGTAGTGTAAGACTTCGGATAACCTTCAACCATCATTAAAATAACTTCGTCTATTTTCAAAAGCACCTTTGTCAAAATGTCTATCTTCGGAATTGGCCCATTTTGGTAACTATTACAACGAATAAACTCATCATTGTACTCATCATTTTGATCAACTTTTACTATGGGACCAACCCCGAAATCGCGGAAAAGAAATCATTTTGTCGAGTTATGCTCACATGAATGTATGGGGGAGTCGATTTTTTTTTGCGATTTCAGTTTTGGTTCCATGGTGAAAGTTGTTCATGATGATGAGTAAAATGACCCCCACGAGTGAGTTACAGGTTGTATGGTAAAATAGATCGAGAGATCAAAGCTATTTGTAGGAAGGCGTTTTTAACAGCAGATTTTAACATGTATTAAAACAGCATGTTTTCTCTTTACAGTTATAGAACTAACAGAAACCCCAGAATACGTAACCATGTTATCCAAAGAAGTAATGAACGGCCAACTTTTCAAATCGGCAAAATTGGACCAACCACCGACCGAGCCGAACACTAACCAGATGCAGCTGAAGATCAGTTACCAGACGGACGATGCCAATGAGACAGAGATAATCCTGTCAAATGAAAAGTGTACTTACAAAGTCCCAAAGTTCGAAGGATCAAGTGCCTCCGTAAGTTCGCTGTCCAGTCAGCTGTCAAATGGTAACTCTTCGATGGCTTGGATGAAGATGCAGAAGTCGGATTCATCGGAATACTCCACGACGTATTGTGAACAGTTTTCGATTTTGTTGGTGAGGATGATGAAGCAATTACTCAGGAATAAACAAGGTATGGATCAGATTATAAAATTGTTTTCCTTTTGATAGACGTAGCAAAAAAAACTGTAGATAGATAAGAAAGGACATGGGAAAATTTTTCAGAATGATGATGATGATGGTCAATAGGTTCACATTAACATTACAATGCAACCTATTCAAATTTATAACAAGACAATTAAAAAAAAAACCGGACAAGTGCGAGTCAGACTCGCGCACCGAGGCCGTGAGGGTTCCGATCGAGTCTTGATTTTTTCCGAGTACCTATACATTACCTGCGGTAGTTTATAAACTATGAAAGCTAAGCTATAAACTATTACCCTGACAAAAATATGAAGGACAAACTTAACTTTGTTGTTGAAAAATATTCTCCCATCAATGTAAGTACATCACGGTCAAACCGAAAATAGGTATCTATATGTTTGTAATCGCAAAAAAAGGTTTTTATAAGTATGGTAATTCCCAATTTTTAGACTTTTTCCTGTACTTGTAGGTACAGTAAGATCTATCTATAATGCTTTGCCTTCAGGGTTCCGTTTTTGCCGACTGAGGTACGGAACCCTAAAAATTAAGGAATTATTAAATATTGGAGGAGTCCATAATAATGTTTCTTGAAAGAAACCTTCAGGGNTAAAAATTAAGGAATTATTAAATATTGGAGGAGTCCATAATAATGTTTCTTGAAAGAAACCTTCAAGGCATCCCTCAGGAAATCATATTTTGTTATTAAAACTTTTACCGTTTTTATCTTACAGGTATCTGCATCCAGTTTATTCACCACATCATGTGCGGCCTGTTGATCGGCACGTGCTTCTTTAACATGGCCAACGACGGCACGCAGATGTTCAACCACCTCAAGCTCTGCGTCGGACTCGTCATCTTCTTTGCGTATACGCAGATTATGGTTCCAGTTCTTGTTTGTGAGTATTATTAACTTTTTCTTATGCATGCGGTCCGATTTCGAGTGTGGTTTTGCCAAAATTAAATAATCTTTACTGAACTGAAGCAGTCTTTCTTGGAATGTTTTATTTTTTTACCCTTATATTCTGATTCCCTTATTGTCAACCATTTTCAAGTACCTACCTATTTTTTGTCGATTTCGTGTGGATGAGTGAATTCGTCATCTTCTAGGTACCTACCCATTAGGTGTGCAAAAGTTTTGAATATTCAATTCTAATTTAAAAAAAAATCGAATGATAGTTTCTTTTTAAAACACTTCTCCTGACTTTTTTTTTCATCCCTTTTCACGATATAGAATTAACCAATTCTTTCTCATTCCAGATCCCCAAGAAGTCAAACTAGTGAAGAAAGAGCACTTCAACTGCTGGTACAGCCTCACTCCTTACTACGCAGCGCTCACCGTCTCTAAGCTGCCCATCCAAGTGTCGTTCAATATCATCTTCTCTACCATAGTGTACTTCATGACCGGCGTTCCGTTCTCTGTGATGCGGTTCATGACGTTCTGCCTCGTGGGGAACGTTGTGTCGCTGGCTGCTGAGGGAATGGGCATGGCTATTGGATCTGTGTTTAATGTTACGGTAAGTTGACAGACAATTCTTTTTCTTACCTTCGAAAGTGAAAAAGTTCTTGGCGAGGGCTCTTGTTGCCCTATGCAGGCAAATGTACTTGGATTTTGTCATGGATAATGTAAAGTGTTGTATTGGAGTAGAAACATATATAGGACTCTGATTTAACTTTTCATCTTCATCTTTAAATCTCGTAGTATTCTTTCCTCAACCGTTTAACGCAAGCCCTGAAATCTCTTGGTCGTCCAGAGTTGCAGCATGAATTTACATCTCTTTCCGTATGTGACCCAGATTCTTATTAGGCACACAACGTATAATAAGATGCATCATTCATATACAATTTGTATGCCGCTAGAAGAGACTAGGCAGCATCATTGTCTGTTAATCTAACTGATAATTTTCTTCTACTTTTCCAGAATGGCTGCGCCATCGGACCATCAGCAATAGCTCCATTCTTGGGCCTAGCCATCTACGGTTTTGACTTCGCTCACGAGATTCCTCTGATGATGAACATCCTCATGAAGACTTCCTTCATTAGATGCGGTATCGTCGCTATGGTCCTCACCATCTTCGGCTTTGACCGTCAACCCTTGGAATGTGATGAAATGTACTGCCATTTCGCCAAACCGGAGGTTTTGATTAAGTATTTGGATGTAGAGAATACTTCGGTCTGGTTAGAAATCGCTACTATGGTAGGTATAATGCTTGTATTCCGATCCATGTGTTATATCGGTCTAAGATGGCGTTTCGCTACATGATGTGACATTTTTCTAAGCAAGAAATTCTTATCTTGTATGGGTTTTTTAATTAATTGTGATATCATCAATTGCATTACACATTTTTGTTAGTACAAAATAATTTTTTGGTTTCTTGTGATAATTTAAGATTAAATAATTATTAAAATGTATTTAAATCACATTGTATGTATGTATTAGTTAAATTAATGATTATAACGGATTTAAATTCAGTTATTTGAATGTGAGAATATGTTAATGGGTCTTTTTCTCGAATTGGTTCATAAGTCATGTTTAATTGTTATTTTAAGCATTGTTAAAACAAGTTTTAACTGTGAGGGCGTTTTTTTCAGAAGCTGGGTCAAAATTACAATACAAGAGTTATTGACGAATTAAGTGACTTTAGTTTTTGTAGGTTCATTAGATTTAACCTCAGATTTTTTGTTTGACTAAATACTTACCAGTAAAATCTTAACTAACCTAGACTTTTGCGTCTGGAAAATTCGTCCTTCGGTTAAAAATATAGTACTTAGATGCACAGTTGCACACAAAAAACAATAGAAATGTTTTTGTCAGCTGAATACTAATTAAAAATTGTACCTATATACCTCACAATTCACACATGCCTGGTATACGCTTATTCATTCCATGGTGCTATTTTTTAATCTGTCACCAGTCTTGCCAAGGGGCACTGTGTTACCCAGTTACTGGGTTGTAGAGGTCAGCTGCATCCGGTTAGACTGGAAGCCGATCCCAATGTGGTTGGGAAAAGATTGGCCAAGTTCATTTTGGTGTTATTTGTTCGATATTTTGACAATTTGCATCTTTAAAAACTCAGGATAACAGGCTGTTTCAAATACTTATTAAGATTATCCTAACGACCTCAATTACCAGGCATAATCCGCACATTTTTGTCACAAAACATGTAATACATAACGGTTATGTAGCCAAAGATACAATGTGTACAGATACATTTGTGACTGATATTTCTACAAGGGCAAATTTTCTAGCGACACTTCATTAGATATTACATCTGTGAAGTTTCTCCAGATAATTTATTTTAACCTTGTATCGTTTTTAATTAGGCAATAGAGAAGGCGCTGTACTCATTTTTCTTGCCCTTAATTCGTAATCGTTCGGTATATTAAGTTAATTTGTTATTTAAGTTTAATTATTATGACAATTTTAAGGAAAATTAATTTTATTTTTCATTCATTCTGTCTCCAAAAGTAACAACCTATCTGGTTGATTCAGAGAACCAGTAAAACGGTTGTATTGTAACCTTTTTCGTTCCTACAGGAATGTATGAAAAGTACCTATTCCATAAATTCAAACCAATATTAATTCCTGTAAAACAATCAACTTCATCTTGGCGTGAATTAAGTTGATTTCAGATTGACTCCTATTCAAACAGTAAAAAAAGTTTAGTTTCTATGTGTGAGTATTACAGTGTATTCTTCAAAAAATAAATGTTTGGAAATCAAATTGTCAACGCAGGATGTGATCTAAGTATTTAAAAAAAAAACCAATAAGATTTGGAAATTGTAAGTAGGTACTTACTCAAAACGTATGTGCTATTTGGCTATGAAGATAATAAAACTAAGTAATTATAAAATATGAGTACTACCTGCTTAAAATGAAATGACACTTTTGGAGAATAGTAAAATATTTTGTAAATAATAGAACTAGATTTTATTTTTAATGGGACCACTATTATTGTATGTTTTTTATTTATAAGCTTGCAGCCCAGTACTTGAATAGAAATGTATTTTGTAAAAATAGTTTGGTGTTGGCATTTTATGATACTACAAGTTAGTTGACACTTCTAATAATATTTCCATATTTGTAAACCTATGGTTTCAGCACAGCAATAGCGGTCATAATAATAATATTTTTTTTATTAAAAGGGAGTGAATCAATATTTATAGAAGAAAGAAAGAAAGAAAGAAAATCAGTTTGTTCTGCCGGAAAAAAACGCACAGAAACACTAATAACTAAAATACTTATCAACTACAATTATAACAAAAACAAAATAAAAACTAAAAAAACCGCATCACTATTCAGCCCATGTCAGGACCGGACATTAATTAAACGTGTCTCTGGTCACACCACAGACAAAACAGATCATCATTATCATGATCCTTAACATTTGTTACTTACAAATGGGAAACGATTCATAGTTTTCTTGTTAGAGTGCCTACAAAGAGATGTTAGGAAAAGGGTAATGACCTCCATTGCCAAGCTGAAACGAAACAACTATAAATAATTAAAGCGAACTTAGTAAGGACATTATTCTAGCTCTCTGCAAAATGTATTCTGATGTTTCGATTAAAAAAGTTTTATCCAGTTTCTGTCACCCATTCCTAATTTATAGAAAAATAGTTTTGGTAAATGGTACTTTAGATGTAATTAATGGCTGTCATAACAGCGTTAAATAAACGTGATATATGTAATTTATGATTAATATTTAGGGGTTTGCCTATTTTTAAACACAAAACATACTGGAGAGACTACAGCCAAATAAGACTTGAAGTTAGCAGCGATTCAGGTAGGAAAGCTCTGCAGTCCACATCAGCCATATTTTAGGGCAGAATGTAGCCAATGAGTTGCTCAGTGAGCAAAGTCGACAGCTAACTTTTTGCTTTTAGAAGCGTAATGGATATGCAGAGTAAGGTAACACAGATAGCTGCTTGCTTAGTCATATTTGGGTACATCTTTAAGGGCCTAGTGGTCGCGTCGCGAGCATGGCATTTCATTTGCTAACAAGCTAAAATAAACCTTATGGGCACGACTTTGAATTATGTCATGGCACTTTGCAGATTTCAGACCTAAGTTTTGAGAATAAGGTTTATTTTTCCTTGGCAGCAAAACAGTTTTGATTTAACACAAGTGACAAATGAAACCCTACCCTTGAGGTATTAAAACAGTGATATTATTTATTTTGAAGTGAAACAACTAATGGTTATCATTGGTCAAATGTGCGTCAAACTTTTATATTTTTATATGAAACCTAAATAAAATATAAATTGACAAGTATATAATCGTTTTATTGAGACTTTTCTTAAGAGAAATAAAATTATACAAAACGGCAGTATCATTAAAATACTATCATCAGCAAGTTGTGCATCCTAGTGCTAATCTGGAAGCCCTTTTTAAAGATTATGGAAGAAAGTAAAATTACTCTATTTTACTTTGATCAATGATTGTGACTTTTTCTTTATACAAGGACGTCCAGTACTGGAACAGAATCAGGCTGGTATTATAAAGATAAATCTAACCATTTGATTGGGTTAAATACTTTTAGCAGATAGTTAAATTCATATGCTTTTTGGAAAACCTGATCTTTAAGTTGGTTGGGTTTCTGCTACTCAAATTCGCTTGAAGAATCTCGTTTTTATAAATAGGGCTATATGTATATCTTGTAACAACGACTTTTATTTGAGTATAAGCTTTAATTCAATTAAAATAAAGTTCGAAATACATTGTTTCCGAGGTTTAAGCTTCAACTGAAATTAGAACTCGTTTTGTAATAAGACGGAGTACACTGAGCGTGGAATTCTCTCTAGATAAAGTGAATTAAAAAACCATTTCACATTAACAGACTAATAAAAATCTATCTAGCTGCTATGTGCCAAATATACAAACATACCTTTGTACCAAAAGGTACGAATTGGGCAGTTGGAAAAATTATATCTACTATTACTCTTTACTTATCAAACTTATCATCATCTAATGAAATAAACATCTGAAGCCAGTTTCAAAACGAGAGCTCAGCTTAGATCGCATAGCTGAGGCAATCCATCCATACTTAATATCTATGGGCCGCAGTTGCCTGATAATAAAATGATTATTATTATCAATAGTGGCTAGTGGTTAGTGACCCTGACTGCTAAACCGGAGGTCGTGGGTTCGATTCCCACACAGGACAAATCTTTGTGTGATGAGCATGATCATTTGTTCTGTGTCTGGGTGTAATTTGTCTATAATATGTATGTATTTAGAAATATATAAGTATGTTTATCAGTTGTCTGGTTGCCATAGCACAGGCTCTGCCTAGTTTGGGATCGGATGACCGTGTGTGAGTTGTCCCAAGATATTATTATTATTATTATTATTATTATATAAAACTCTTCCTTTACTGAGTGAGTGACTGACAGACAACGCACAGCTGAAACTACTATAGTAGGCGCCAGATAATCGTGGAATAACGGTCATTGACCCACCTACAATTATTGAAATTTTAAATTTGAAAAACGGAATTAATGACACAAAGCTGTCCCGAATCATCATCTCTCGTGATCCTTAACATTGTCTAATAATGAAAAACGATTCATATTTAATTGTTCCTGTTAATGAACAATTATTAGGGAAAGGTCAATATACTTTATTCCACATTTATCTGGCGCCTACTATAGTCGTAAGGAAGCTGAAATTTGGCATATAGGATCCTTGGGGATTGTAGGGAAACGGGATATGCGCGTACAAAGTCGCGGCCAAAAGCTAATTATTATTATAAATGTGGAAGTAACTCTTGACTGTCTGTTTGTTACCTCTTCGTGTCTAAACGGATATAGAGCGACCGAAGCCGCTGATAGAAAGAAAGAAAAATGTTTATTTGGGAGATAGGAGCTGTTTACCATAAGTGCTCAATTCTAGCTGGACAAACGGTCCAGTTAAGTAGGGCTAATTTCGAGACAGAGGTCAACCGTCGAATTCGACTTGGCTGGGTGGCGTTCGGGAAGTTGCGTGGTATCTTCTCGTCTCACATACCACAGTGTATCAAGACGAAAGTCGACGACCAGTGCGTGTTGCCAGTGATGACTTATGAATACGAAACGTGGTCGCTCACAATGGGCCTCATCAGAAGGCTTAAAGTCACCCAAAGAGCAATGGAGAGGGCCATGCTTGAAGTTTCCTTGCGTGATCGAATCAGGAATCCGCAAGAGAACCAAGGTTACCGACATAGCCCGAAGGTTCGCCAAATTGAAGTGGCAAAGGGCAGGGCACATTGCTCCTAGAAAAGATGGTCGATGGGGCTGAAAAGTTCTGGTGTGGCGACCGCGTACCGGAACTGCGTCTTCCGGTACGCGGTCGCCTCACCAGAACTGTTGGAACGCCTCCAGCAAGGTGGACCGATGACCTGGTGAGGGTCGCGGGTGGCCGATGGATGCGAGACGCACAGGAGTGGTTGTAGTGGCGACATTAAAGAGACCTATGTCCAGCAGTGGACGTCTTTCGGCTGATATGATGCTCAATTCCCTTAAAAGAATTCCAACACGTTAATTATATTATTGAACAACCTACCTAAGGAACTCTTCTTTAGATAGTAAACAAACGACGACCAACCTAAGAACTGACAGATGCTTGTTTCTCATACTTTTTTGGCTACCAGAAACTATGACAACTAAGCTGGGTAATATGACAAATTACCTCAGCCATGACTGTAAACTATGGTAGGCGCTAGATAAACTTGCAATAAAGTTCATTGACCTTTCCCTAATATCCCTTCGTAGACACCTAAGCAATAAATTATGAACCGTTTTTCATTACTAGAGAACGTTAAGGATCACGATAGAAGTCGATTCAGGACAGCTTTGTCTTTATTTCTATTTTTGATATAAAGAAAGTCAATAAATGTATGTGGATCAATGACCGTTATTGCACCTTTATCTGGCGCCTACCATAAGATAAACTAAGTTTAACAACTCTAGGTCCCACAACTGGCTTGAAGGAATAAAATAATTGTATCTATCTCTTTCCTGCTCCCTTGTCGCGTCGCTTCTTCACATGTTTCTTAGTTTTAGTTTTCCTTCTCTCTGCTTTCTCTTCTTTAACAGCCTTTTTCCTTAACTTTTTACTGTTAGGTGACTCGTCTCTGGGTCGGGCGCTGGTTTTTAACTGCTTTGATGAATCTGGAAAATATTTAAAGTATTTTTAAGTATAAGTTACTCGGCACCGCGGAGTCAGAATGCGATGCCGTGGCTTCTCAACGTGTACAAATTCAAGGAACCGATAGGTCGCTTCGTGAAGTCTGTGAAGCCCACAGAGGATTCTGTGCTTCTGGGCCGAGCTAAGCAGGCTATGTTAGCCAGGACACCTATGNGCAAAAGCTAATTATTATTATAAATGTGGAAGTAACTCTTGACTGTCTGTTTGTTACTTCTTCGTGTCTAAACGGATATAGAGCGACCGAAGCCGCTGATAGAAAGAAAGAAAAATGTTTATTTGGGAGATAGGAGCTGTTTACCATAAGTGCTCAATTCTAGCTGGACAAACGGTCCAGTTAAGTAGGGCTAATTTCGAGACAGAGGTCAACCGTCGAATTCGACTTGGCTGGGTGGCGTTCGGGAAGTTGCGTGGTATCTTCTCGTCTCACATACCACAGTGTATCAAGACGAAAGTCGACGACCAGTGCGTGTTGCCAGTGATGACTTATGAATACGAAACGTGGTCGCTCACAATGGGCCTCATCAGAAGGCTTAAAGTCACCCAAAGAGCAATGGAGAGGGCCATGCTTGAAGTTTCCTTGCGTGATCGAATCAGGAATCCGCAAGAGAACCAAAGTTACCGACATAGCCCGAAGGTTCGCCAAATTGAAGTGGCAAAGGGCAGGGCACATTGCTCCTAGAAAAGATGGTCGATGGGGCTGAAAAGTTCTGGTGTGGCGACCGCGTACCGGAACTGCGTCTTCCGGTACGCGGTCGCCTCACCAGAACTGTTGGAACGCCTCCAGCAAGGTGGACCGATGACCTGGTGAGGGTCGCGGGTGGCCGATGGATGCGAGACGCACAGGAGTGGTTGTAGTGGCGACATTTGGAGGACGTCTTTCGGCTGATATGATGCTCAATTCCCTTAAACGAATTCCAACACGTTAATTATATTATTGAACAACCTACCTAAGGAACTCTTCTTTAGATAGTAAACAAACGACGACCAACCTAAGAACTGACAGATGCTTGTTTCTCATACTTTTTTGGCTACCAGAAACTATGACAACTAAGCTGGGTAATATGACAAATTACCTCAGCCATGACTGTAAACTATGGTAGGCGCTAGATAAACTTGCAATAAAGTTCATTGACCTTTCCCTAATATCCCTTCGTAGACACCTAAGCAATAAATTATGAACCGTTTTTAATTACTAGAGAACGTTAAGGATCACGATAGAAGTCGATTCAGGACAGCTTTATGTCTTTATTTCTATTTTTGATATAAAGAAAGTCAATAAATGTATGTGGATCAATGACCGTTATTGCACATTTATCTGGCGCCTACCATAAGATAAACTAAGTTTAACAACTCTAGGTCCCACAACTGGCTTGAAGGAATAAAATAATTGTATCTATCTCTTTCCTGCTCCCTTGTCGCGTCGCTTCTTCACATGTTTCTTAGTTTTAGTTTTCCTTCTCTCTGCTTTCTCTTCTTTAACAGCCTTTTTCCTTAACTTTTTACTGTTAGGTGACTCGTCTCTGGGTCGGGCGCTGGTTTTTAACTGCTTTGATGAATCTGGAAAATATTTAAAGTATTTTTAAGTATAAGTTACTCGGCACCGCGGAGTCAGAATGCGATGCCGTGGCTTCTCAACGTGTACAAATTCAAGGAACCGATAGGTCGCTTCGTGAAGTCTGTGAAGCCCACAGAGGGTTCTGTGCTTCTGGGCCGAGCTAAGCAGGCTATGTTAGCCAGGACACCTATGTACAACGGACCAAATGGGAGTCTTAGCACGCACTTTATGTTTTTAATGGTAACCTATTTATCATGAATTTTATCGTGAGTTCTGTAACGAGTTTTAAATCTCGTCACATGCGATTTGGTTTTTTAGGCGATTTCTATACAACACACGGTTATAGTTTATCTACGTTTGTGGTTGTTGTCGATTTCTGAACGACACTTTGTTCCGGTTTGTGATCTGTGGTAGCAGCCGCTGCGCCTGACACTTTACGATCCTTATTCAAAGATGACAGAAACCTAATTTTCACTGTCGTCGATATTTTCAAAAATCCGTAGTAATCTCGGATAATTTCAGCCAGCAATGGCAAATTGATACAAATGACAACAAAGGACGATGAAGCGAGAAGGATTGCCGTCAATTTTCGGTAAGATAAAATTCCTCTGGACATAATGTCAGTCTCGATTTCGAATAGGATTCTTATCAGGTTGAATTTTGTTTTCAGATATTCTGTCTCTGTACTGTGATTATCGCACGCTATATTGTTATTGCGTTAGCGCACATGCATTGAATTTTGTTTTGGAAAGGAAAAAAACGGTAAGTTTTTGTCGATATGTCACACGCGTCCACGTGTTTGAATTTTAACGTTTCCGGTGTATTTAACCTTTTAATTTTTGTTCCAGCCTAATTATTCGGCGTTTTTTTTTTTTATTCCTTTACTTATTTCTAAATTTGGATTTTGTTGCTGAAAATACTTTTTCTTTGGACCATTTTGGCAACGGGGACTCCTTCATAACTCATCGCTTCCAGTTGGTTAAGTTAAATTTATTTTAAAAGCCAGCAATCTGGTAGGAATTTTCCATTATTTTTTAATACCTACTTTATTAGACAAAGATGCAATAATATCACACTTTCCTTAATATCACCATTAACCTAGAAATGTTACAATCTAAATAAGGGTTATTTAGTGAATGGTGTATTACTGTGAGGCTACGGGCCATTAAATAGAGAAAGGACAAAATAATTGTTGTTTTTTTTTTAAATTTCTCATTTAGCCTCCCACCGGCAGATTAAAGGTCTGACTCTTCCGCTTAACTTTTCCGGCAATCTTTATCTTTTTTATACTGTGTGCTACCTCCACGGCGCCCGAATATTTATTCTTTTTATTTACTTTTTTTTATTAGGAGGACACAAAACCTGCATATTGTACTCTTTAGTGTGACATACACACATCACTTACACTCTCACCATTCCTATTTTTTATATTAGTTCCTAGATTCAAATGACAGTGAAAGGCTAATGATAACCACTTGCAGAACCCTACCCAGTGCTAACTAAAATAATAAAATAAATTGTACAAAGATGGATGGATATTCTGTGAAACTTGTCAAAATGAAGAGAAATTGAGAGGTGGTTTTATCAGAATGTGCGCCTTATGTATGTACGCGGCGAGACGGGTAGGCGGTGAAGGCCTATCGCTCTGTCAGTCCGCCGTTAATGCTCATAGCGGCAGGTAATGCTTCGAAAAAATGCGGAATATACCCCTCTGGATAATAAATGGACAAAAATGCACTCTGAACTCTGCCAATGCCTAAAATGTTTATGGCTATTAAACAAAGACATTTTTTAAGCGGTGGCGGATATCCAATTTCGGCACTATAAGAAATAGCGTAAAATTATCTAGAGATAAATAACTCCTTTGTATTTTCACCAATTTTGAGTCTGTTTTGCATTGTTCTATAAATTGGTTTGATTTACTGATAACAAATATATTTTTCGTGCTTATTCCCTATTACTAGCATGCTGATCAATATTAAAACTAGAACTGCATCGTACCATCATCATCTTCCGTCCCTGAGTCACTATCGGAGCCACTAGCTGAGATGTCTTCTTCTTGGAGTATTTCAGGCTTATCAGCTGCAGTCAGGTCCTCATTGAAACCAGCTATCTTCTTGTAAGCTAAATCTTCTGTATCACCCTTCTTGGCTTTTGTGATGTCTCTCTCATAGTTTATTACCTGAAATGCAAGTATAAAATATATTTTAAAGGGAGGAAATGTAAAGAAGAAGTAGTTTACAACTAATAGGCAAGATCGAAATAACTTGTATAACTGTCCGTTACACAAATAAACTACTAAACAGATAAACATCTATATATATAACAAAGTCAGGTTAGTTACAACATTTATATCTAAAGAACAGCTGGACCGATTTTAAAGATCTTTGGTTTGTTGGATTTGTCTTTGTCCCGACTAGCAGAATAACTTAAAAAAAAATTAAAGAAAACAAAAATGTACAAAAGTCATTTTCGAATTCAACGCCATTTCTGATAGGTACATGACAAAAACAAAACATGGCAAAAAAATATTCTGAGGTGGTACAAAGTTCACCGGGACCACTTGTTATTACTAAAAACACTTTGCTCCTAAGTAGAACCAGAGAGCAAGACTGAGCACTTTTGTATTAATAAAAGTTGTAAGATAAAACATGTGCTTGTGTACTTCAAAGTAATGGTACTGTTACGATGTAATGTCATAACAGCAATACCATAACTTTGAAATAATAAGCAATCTTTTATACTAGAAGCAAACCAAAAAGGCTTTAAGAAAATTAAGGGCTAAAAAGTGAAAGGTAAATAAATTCGACTATTAAAAAGAAATTGTAATAGTCCACATTTACGTAGTTAAAAAAAGGACAAGAATCTCCTTTAGAAATAATTATCTTGTGAATTTTTTGCACTTATTTCTAACAATCATAATTTGAAATATATCTTACCTCAGTGAGCCTTTTTGGAATGTAAATATTCTTGAAAGCTTCCTCTTCAACTTGCTCCTGAGCGGTCATGNAGGACAAGAATCTCCTTTAGAAATAATTATCTTGTGAATTTTTTGCACTTATTTCTAACAATCATCATTTGAAATATATCTTACCTCAGTGAGCCTTTTTGGAATGTAAATATTCTTGAAAGCTTCCTCTTCAACTTGCTCCTGAGCGGTCATATCATCAAAGTTCCTAGAAGCAGCCTTTTCTGATAACTTTTCAAGACATTCTTCTAAATTACTCTCATTTATAGTAGAATCAGTAATAAAATCAAACAATTCCTTTACAGTTAACGTGGCTACTCCTTTTTTCCTGAAGAAGTCTGAAATGTTTGTGCAATCTTTACGTAAGAACTCGAAAGCATGCGGATGGTCATGTTCAACAGACTGAGACACATCAATGATAACTATATTTCCTTGATGGTATAAAAGATTGAATTCCGATAAGTCAGCATGCACTAATTTGCAAATGTTGAACATTTTCCACATCATCATGACAATGTCTCTGTATATTGATCGAGCTGTTGACTGTGATATTTCAACTTCCTTGAGTTTTGGTGATGGCCAACCATCTTCACCCATAAAAGACATTACTAACACATGACTACGTAGAATTACTGGTTCCGGTACACTTAACTGAGCATTGTGCATTCGTACAAGGTTTCTCATTTCTTTTTCAGCCCATGTGCGCACCATTTTACGAGGATTAGACCTGCAGTAACCGTTCCTGAATCTGTATTCTCCAGATACATATTTGTCTCTGTCTTTAAAAACTAAAATAGATGTTTTGAAGATTTTAACTGCATAGTCTTTTCCATCTTTTGACGTTGCATGGTAAACATTCGCTTCTTTGCCCGTGGAGATACAACCGTTGATCTCATTGATGATACCTCTGTTCAGAAGTTTGAAAAGAATCATTTTCGTGCGAGGGTCCATTACCTGCTCAGCGGTAGCTCTGTCATGTTTATCTTTGATTCTTATCCTTTCATTGTCATGCTTTCTGTCATTAATATCCATAAACTTTTCAGTTTTTCTCGACATTGGTTCATACTTGTCAACATTTATTTTGTGGACATATTTCTTGAATAACTTTTCGCTAGGTTGGAAGGTGCTGACTTTACTTGACGGTGCTTGAGAGTTGACATTGGTTTTCTTCTTGTTCTGCCCCGGGTCATCCGAGTCGTGAAAGTACTCGTCTGAATCCAGGTCGTCATCATCCTCCTCATCAGTGCTTAGAGTTTTAATCAATGTAACATCTGAAAACTGTACAAAATAAACGTGTTCAAATGGGGCACAGTAACAGTTTTTTATATATAAATGCATAAAATGAGGTTGTTTGCTAGTTGCACAATATAATACAACGTTAGAAAGTGACTTACCCGAACCGTTTTCACCTTCACACTTATGTCTTCTTCATAATCACTAAACTGGCCCTCCGCCATTTCGATATGAACTTTATAGAAATAATAAGCTGGTGAGTAAACAACTAATTAAATAGCCCTTTTTGCGTTTAAATTGCACAATTACAACCTCAACCCATGCGGACTTGAGATTTTGTTGTTGTAATTTTGACACTGACAGCACTGACACTGACAATGACAGTGACTTTTCTAATATATTTTTATGCATGGCAGTACTATAGAAATAAAACCAAGAAGAAGAAAGTCAAGGCTTTCAATCTAGATAAGTAAATCCAATTGTACTGGAAGAAGGAGGTTGTTAGGATATTTTTTATTTTTCTTGGAGGTTATGGTCAAGTTTTATGGAGGTTATGGTTATGGTCAAAAAAAAAGTTTCTGACGCCATTATAAAAGGAACCCTTTGATATCGTTATAACGACAAACGGCTGGTCGGAGACAAAAAACACCAAGACGCTTTTAGCTTAATATTTAGGTGTTTTATACGATAGAATCGAGAAAATCAACGAATTGCGAAAAATGTTTTTTGCTAAAAAAAAAATTTTTTCCTCAATGCCCCGTAACGTACACTCTAATCGAAAGAGCAGCTTTTCTTTAGAGAAGGACTTACTTTTCCTCTCTATTAAAAGAATTAATGAGGAGTATTGAAAGAACGAGCGAAGCGAGCTCGAAAAAATTTGATTCCCGTCGCGGAAACGCTAGTTTACCTACTTTTAAAAATTAAGTAGTAGATAGATACCTAGTAATAGACAATACTTTGGTGCAAGAGCGAGCGAGGCGAACTCGAAAATGTTTGCACTCCGTCTCGCAGTTTTAGGTTCCTTTTAATCATTTACCAAATAATGTAATGTAATAATGTAAGTAGTTTGAAAATGTAGAATTACAAGCGAAGGGTGNAATTAAGTAGTAGATAGATACCTAGTAATAGACAATACTTTGGTGCAAGAGCGAGCGAGGCGAACACGAAAATGTTTGCACTCCGTCTCGCAGTTTTAGGTTCCTTTTAATCATTTACCAAATAATGTAATGTAATAATGTAAGTAGTTTGAAAATGTAAAATTACAAGCGAAGGGTANTTTACCAAATAATGTAATGTAATAATGTAAGTAGTTTGAAAATGTAGAATTACAAGCGAAGGGTGCTCAAAATTTTAGGCCCCCACCTCAGACAGGTACCTATACGCCTATACGCCAGCACATCAAGCTATCCGAAATTGCCAAATTTTCCCAATCAACCTTGAACCTAAAGCGTTAGCGATAAAATTGAAAATCTATTAAAGAAATTCGTACCTAGTAGCTTGATGTGCGCATTGTACAATTTGTACATAGCCTCCAAAGAGAAACTTAAAAAATCGGGTTTTGCCTCGGTTTGATTTTGTAAGAAAATATGAGAAAGCAAAAAAAGAAATAGTAAGATTGTACACTTGTGCAACATATACAGCTATATTCGTTTTTCTTATTAAAATATCGATCAAAGTAGGTAGGTCCCTACAGACGAAGCTAGTTAAATGCAACATCGGGATTTTGCGTTCAAGTCTGAATACATTCACTATACCGCGATTTTTATTTCTGTCGTATGCTATGGGAAGGTCTGGACANAGCCTCCAAAGAGAAACTTAAAAAATCGGGTTTTGCCTCGGTTTGATTTTGTAAGAAAATATGAGGAAGCAAAAAAAGAAATAGTAAGATTGTACACTTGTGCAACATATACAGCTATATTCGTTTTTCTTATTAAAATATCGATCAAAGTAGGTAGCTCCCTACAGACGAAGCTAGTTAAATGCAACATCGGGATTTTGCGTTCAAGTCTGAATACATTCACTATACCGCGATTTTTATTTCCGTCGTATGCTATGGGAAGGTCTGGACTCCCTTATTATCTGCGCCCTTGGCGGAAGGTCAACGCCCGCTGCAATGGACGCTGCCGCTTTAAGAAGTTGCTGTACCTGCTATTCAGTCGATGCGTTGGTAATTAATTCTACAACAAATAATTATAATAGGTACCTATCTAATCGTCGCTGCGCGTGCAAAAATCGCTATGTGTTTTTAATCTAAGTACTTTTCAAGAGAAACAAAAATCTAATTATCTCAAGATGTGTTAGAGTTATTACAACATATTTTTGTATGGCAATAGTAATAGCATATTTACATAATTTAGCTTTTCTTTCGCTGTTTAATATATTATAATAAAGCTAGGAAAAATAAAAAACTCTTATACCTAGGTACACATAGCGTTTTTTATTATAGACCTAAATACTCGCTAAGTGTCAATAGAGCACAAAGAGAAAAATAAAAGTCATAATTGCCTACTCGGTACAAGCTATTTTGCCTCACATAGCTATTAAATGAAACACCACTTTGTAAGAGAATCACAATATTTATTTAGGAAATATTAATTATTATGTACCTACTAATGACACGAAATATAAAAATAAACATATCAATGAACATACATGCGCAGTAGGTAGCATTTTCAAAAATTAAACTTAAAAATCAATGAGATCAATTGAACAAAGTTAATTAGGTAGCTTGAGGTACATACTTAAGTAAAAAAGATATTAAAAAAGTCCTACAAAGTAAATTAATGACTCAAATTATCATAAAAAACATGATAGTCTCGATGCATATATTGCTTCAGACTCTGGAGATGGGGCTGTTATATAATCTTGCAGGAGCTCTAGGCTTTCTAGTGTTTAGTCTTCTTTGTGGTAAAGCTTCCCATTCATCCGAATGGCGAAGTTTATATTGCACTTCACCATTGATGTAAAGAAGACCTTTAATATCATTGACAGTCGCATCTCCAGCCCTTCTGCCTGGTCTTATTGTAGAAAAATTTCCAGGTACTTCTTCATAATTTTTGAAGAAATTGTAGTCAAGGTAGTTGATAATGTAGGGCTGAGAAGGCCTACAGTCTCTCATCCTTGACACGTAATCGGTAGGAGAGAAAATTGGCGCTTTGAATTTTTTCTCTAATGTGGAATGGACAGTGTCTACCTCCATCATCGTATGCTTTTTCTAGAATAATCTGCTCAATGGTGAACTCTCTTATAGCTCTTAAATTTGCTAAGGCACTGCATAAAACCTTATTTTTATTTTGATATGCACATCCACCAGAAATCAGGATAACTTTCTTTTTATTGTTGCAATATTGTTCGATAAAGTTTACAATGCAACTTGTTATATTATTTGCCGTTACTCCTCCTTCACCTTCATGCCAGACATATAAATACACGTCTTTAGTATTTTTTACATAAAATGTATAATTGTGAAGTGCTAGCTTCATTTTATAATACTGCTCTGATACCAGAAGCTTTGGACATAGAAGCACGCTTTGCATATCCATGGACACAACTATGACATCTTCGGACATTTCCTGGATTGCGTTTGCCTTTGCTGCGTATGCCTCTTCTTTTTTCCTAATGTGTAGTGTATATATTTCCTCCAAAATGTTTCCCTGTTTGTATCCCACGCAC